>JABFEA020000017.1:13797242-13818389 GCA_019775915.2 Cyphomyrus plagiostoma | reverse complement strand
GTTACTTGTGTTCTCTACTGTGAACACCCATGAAAAATAATCATTAAACTCATTCACTATATCAATTTCATTTTCAATTATTAGGCCCTTACTATCCTGCAAATTAGTGATTTCAGCTATTAGAGCTCATTTGGAGTTAAAGTATTGGAAGAAACTTTTATTGTCATCCTTAGCCTCCAATGCAATTTTTCTTCCTACATCCCTCTTGGACAGTCTAATGCTATTTTTTACCTCTACCTGTAGACTTAGATACTCCTGCTTAACTTTAAACCATTAGTTATTTTCCAATTGTGGAACAGAGCCCTTTTCCTCCTGACTTTATTCCTAATTTCCCTAGTAAACCACATTGGTTGTCGTTTCCTAGATTTGATTTTGCTGGAAACAGGTATAAAGTCCTCTTGCACTTGCAACAATGTGCTTTTAAAAAATTCCCATGCCTCTTCAACTGTTTTGCTATTTAACTCTGTCCAGTTGACAGTTTCTAGTTTCCGTCTCATACCATTAAAGTTAGCCTTCCTAACATTGTATACTTTTAATTTCGACTTTGCTTTTCTGACACTAAAATTAACATAGAATTTAACCATGTTATGATCACTACCGTCCAGGGGTTCTAAAACCTCTAAATTTCCAATCCTATCTTGGTTATTAGAGAAAACAAGATCAAGAAGGGTTTCTCCCCTGGCAGGGGTATTAACAAACTGAGTAAAAAAACAATCCTGTACTAACTCCACCATCTCAAGTTTATTTACAGAAGAGCCAGAGACTGTGTCCCACTGTATCCCAGGTAAATTAAAATCACCCATAACCACCGCATCATTTTTATTACTCATAATCCTGATATCATCATATAACATTCTGGTTTCCTCTGCAGCTATAGGTGCTCTACAACAAACCCCAACCATTAGGCCGTTTGAGTCTTTAGCATCCAGTTTTATCCATACAGCTTCTGTACTTTTATTTTTATTAGTGAGCTCCTTTGCCTGCAAGTTTTCTTTTACATATACTGCAATACCACCTCCCTTTTTGCCTATCCGGTCTCTACGGAACAACGTATAACCATCCATATTATATTCTTCACCATCATTGTCATTCATCCATGTTTCAGTTATTCCTATAATGTCGTAAGTGTCCGATGAAATTAAAGCCTCTAAATTATTAATTTTGTTTCTAATACTCCTAGCATTTAAATACAGACCACAAATGGTAGGCCTTTTACAGGGCTCACTTTTAATATTTATTTGGGCTTTCCGTCTCTCCCCACATAAATTCACATCTAACCTCCCTACCCCCCCAGTCCCTAGTTTAAACATTCCTCAACTATTCTACACATATGCCTCCCCAGTACACTAGTTCCCCTCTGGTTCAGATGCAACCCGTCCAGTGCCCCATAAACCTGAACCTCTCTTTCCTACACCACCATTTTAGCCACGCATTTAATCCCCTTATCTCAGCTAACTTAGCCTGACTCGCACGTGGCACGGGAAGTATTCCAGAGAATACCACCGTGGATGCTCTGCTTCTAAGCTTATCCGCGACTTCTGTAAATTTATTCTGCAGAACAGCCCTCCTGCCTTTTCCTATGTCATTAGTGCCAACATGCACGACGACCAATGGATCCACCCCGGCTGGGGCCAAAAGCCTGTCCACTTGATTTGGAAGGTCCCCTACCTGGGCACCAGGCAGGCAAGACACCGTACGGGACCCTCTATCACGGGTGCACACATAACTATCTACACCTCTAATAATTGAATCCCCTACTATCACAACTTCCCTCCTCCTGGGGGTAGGCGGCTCCTTGGTGCCCAAGGGCCCGCCTGCCTCCCCAGTCACTTCTGACTCTAAAGCTGGAAGCACCAGAAAGCGGTAAGACACCATCACTTCAGGTGATACCGCTTCTGTGAATTGTGAATGGATGGAGGATGGATGGATTGATGGATGGATGATGGAAGGATGCATGGATGGATTGATGGATTGATGGATGGATGATGGATGGATGGATGATGGATGGATGGATGATGGATGGATGGATTAATGGATGGATGGCCATCATTGTGCATATTCCCTTAAATCTGCCGGTCCCAAGAATAAAGTCATTAATGGACATACCCCAGAGGACTGCCTACCTGCCTGGTCCTAATAGTGTATTTTTGCTGCAGCTCCATCAGGCCGATGGAGCCAGTCTGCCTGACTCTTCTTGGCTGAGAGCGACTAGAGGGCTCAGCATGGGTGCGCAAACACTTGACCAATAATAGAAAGGTGACAGATGTCTCCTTCAGTCTGAAAGAGGCACTTCTTGTTCTCTGTAATATATCCTGAATATGTGTGAGTTCAGATTTCTTTCCACACTATAATATCAGCAATTCATTGGATCTCAGCCCTGAACCCAGAGTGAAGGAAGCAGTGAATTGGAGGTGACAGGATGAGGGAGGAAGGACACTCTGCCTAATCGAAGGCCAAAAAACATGCTGACACAAACACAGAAACGGTACAAGGACAGAAAGTTATGGAATACTTGATTACTTTGGCACTTAATATAGCAGCTTGAGGAACATAGGAGATGTCTTCATCCTTCATCACTGTCCCTTGCCCAGAAAGGCCTGGTCACAAGATGCTTTGACCAATGAACAAAGATGGTTTCCAATGGATGTACACCTCACATTCAGAGCCGAGTGCAGCTCAGTAGAGACTCTGAGAAACATATTTATCTGTTCTTCAAAATACTGTCAGGCCCTGAAGGTTAGTGTAAACATCAAGGACTCATCTGAAGGGTTTAGCTAGCGTTTGTCAGTTACTCGAATGAATGTAGAAGAACCCATCTTACTGGTTGATGGTGATCTAAGATGTTGTTTAGATTCAAAAGCAACAGCTTTGAGGGTAAATGAGTGGTGAGAACACTATGGATTAAGTACTAATTTGTGTAAAAAGCATTTTAAGTGTTTCTGCATCAATCCCTGAGTAGTGGTTTGGCCAATCAGCAGTTCTACTGATAGGTCTTAGAGATGAAAAATGAATCAGAGAGGGAACAGTAATTACTCATGCTGCAGTGTATTTAAGAGACCAAGAGCCAAAAGCAATGCAGTGTCACAAAATGAGCGATCAGTTTAACAATGTGCATGAGAATACAATGTGTACGACCATGGGGAAACAGGAAATCACAAACTTCTGTATGCTTTCTGTAAAGCATATTGTATCTATAGGAGTTCCAATGTCAGGAATACGAGGGGAAGATCGTGTTTGAGGTTTAGACCAATAGCACCTGCAGTTGGCATGTTGCAGGCCTCATGCGTGCTACAGTCCAGAAAATAGCTCTGCAGCAATCGCAGCCCTTCCTGTACATATGGCCCCTAAATAAGCATAAAGAATTGCAGAGACAAATGGAGCATTTCAGACCATCAAGAGCTTCCCAGATGTACCAGGTGCAATTGATGGAACATTGTTCTCCAGTTCATCACACCATCCATTAATTGAACTTTTACTGAAACAGACTCCATAAATGTTCAGGTCGTATGTCATCCTGAGTCAATTACTGCACTGTTAATTTATCCACTAACCAGCCATTCCTACCCATGGAGACTTTATCTGCAAATGTTCCGTGATGCCTTCTATGACAGGCAAGGTTAGGTGCTGAGCGTTACCTTTTCAGCCCAGAAGAGCATTTTAGAAAGTTAATAGCATTGGACTAAATGGAATGGATGCAATTGTTGGTTGTGGGGGCAGGGTGAAGCTGGAATATCCATTGCTACTGCCTGGAGACAGGCTGCCCAGTTAAACAGCACCTTCTGCTACTTATAACCATCTGTGGCTTTGATTATACTGGTTTGCATTTCCAATTCCTCTGTTCTCTGTCTTTGTATATCTGAAAGAATAAAGGCGAGTTTCGATCACATTAATCGTGACTAAATGGTGGTTGGTTCACAACCAGCAGTGACTTGAAATCACTGAATAGCTTAAGTAAATATTGTGCTTTTTCGAAAAATGATTAACTTTTGTTTATGTCAATGGTCCAGCATATGGGTGATGAGAAAATTGCTGAGATCTTAAATCCAATGCTGCTCTAAAAATTGGCTGAATCACTTTTTTTTCTCCTCCAGAAGTGAAGTCTTTTAGATCCCATCTATTTACTTACCTCACAGGGCTTCCATTCAAGACTAAATCAACACTTGGGGCCCTCTCCTGACCTCACATTACCAGTCGCTGGCCATTGCTGCCTGCCAGAGAACTACATTTGTTTTTCCAGTAATTAAATCTATCTACCCAACAAAATGAAGTTGCGGTCACAGACAATAACGGCTTTTTTCTCTCCCCTGTTTTGAAGCTTTCCTGGAGGAATGTCCCCGAAATGAGAAATCTGTGTTTTAGAATAGGGTCCCGTTGGCCCTTGTGAACCTTCCTTTAGAAAGGAAGATTGGCAGGCAGTGATTTCCCCCCAGAGTGGCATGAAACCCAGCTCAATAACAGGGAATGGCTGATGAGGTTCTCTGGGTGAGAGAAGCATTTGGGGAGGCATTGAAATTGAAGTACACAATTTCTAAAGCTTCTCTGGGGTGCACAATCAGGTCCCATACTGAGCACATTTCCTCATATAAACAGCAAATAAACTGTTTATATATCATAGTATATACAGTATTAAATTAGACACTCACTAAATTAATATTTCTTTTTTTTGGTATTAATAAAGAGAAGAAAAAAATCATTTTTTATAAGAGAACCTTTCCTTATATATTGGAATACGGACCATTTTGGTGGATATTAAAATTTCTCCTATTCTTATTCTTTAATCAGTTTCTCTTTTATGCTCTTTCCTCCTTCTGTTCTCCAGAGAGTCTTTTCCTCTTTTTCCTTCATCTTCTTCCTCTTCCACATATCCTCTGGTAATAAGTTCACCACTGTTTTCTTCCTGCACCTCCATTCTGAAGGGCAACTGGAAGAAAAAAAGAAAAACTTCTGTGTCTGTTTGAAATGGGGCACTTTTATGTTTCATATTATGATGTTAAGCTGCTTATGACGCAATAATATGCCGACTTGTCTGATATTTGGCTCAGAAATAAAGAAAATATCAAATTATTGTAGAAGTGTCTACAAATGCATGCAGGGCAAGTGAAGGAGTCAACTGATACACAGAGATGAAGAGTCTGACTTCTGTAAAATGGTTCAATAACAAAGTAGATGGGATTATATTAATTATATGCCCAGAACAGGGCTGCTAAACCGTGCTCCTGGAACCCAGCAAAGCATAGCTGCAGCTCTAGTTTAACACTCCTGATACAAACCTGTAGGACCTGCATCAGGTGTTGCACCCAAGCTCGACAGGGTGATGGATCTCCCGGAGCTGGGTGAGCAGCCCTGACCTATACTCTCTAGATTTACACACTTTTACGAAAGATCACGAAGTGCTGGACCTGTCATATACTGCATGTGGCCGTAACATTTATTCAGAGTGTTTTTAGAAAGCACTTAGCTGAAGTGCAAGCTACACTGTGGGCCTAATTTCATCAGGGCAGTGTTTCCCAACCCCGGTCTTCGGGACCCTCAGATAGTTCACAGTTTCGCTCCCTCCCAGCCTCCCTTCATTCTCCATTTATAAAAAGAAAAAAAAATGAAAAAGAAAATGTTTATTTTGTAAACATTACAAGAAGTAATATGCTAACATGCTTCACTGAACTTTCAGGATTTGAATTGAACTGCCCAATACCAAGTCCTGAATATCTTAATACACTGCTTTAAAGATTTCTATTTTATCTTTACATGAATTAAGTGGTTATTCAAACGTAACCAGCACCAGCTGAGTAAGCCTGGACAGGTTTCAGACAATAAGGTCTGATGATCGACTGTATCTGTTGTTTGGCTACCTAGCCAATCACCAGTGATATCAGCGTAGACACTGGGCAGTCCTATCAGAAGCTTTCAGGCCCAGCTCTGGTCCAATCATGAGCTTACCCCATCCAAATGATGGGCAAATACCAACCAATCACAGATTTTTTTCATCACTGTAAATAGAAAGGACTAATCCAATTTTTTAGGACCTTTTTCTTAACTAAACATCTCTGATGCTCAGCCCCTCCATGGAATCCCGCAACCCTACTTCTTATAGCTGGGCTCTGGAGTTTTTGGGGTCACTGTAACACATGCATTGAAAACATCACCATGGTGGACAGTTCCTCTTGAGGATAGATCTTTGTATACCTGTTCTGCAATGCAGCTGGCTCAGTCCCATAAAACCGATTCTATTGAGGAACATTTGTACGGCAGCAATGATTGCAGAAGGCCGGCGATTCTCCAGTGCTAGATCTTGCACTGGTTTTGTTTCTTGCACCAATTAAGGTGTGGGATGCAAGTCCTCCCTGGCATCACACCATCCAAATCAAGGTGCACCCTGCAGTACAGGCCTGGGTTTGATCCCCACTGTGCTGCATAAGCTGCCCACGGCATGGAGGCCCAGAGAATGCAAATTGGCTTATGTTCCACCGGGTGTATTAGATGGCTGGCTTCCTCTCCCCTCTCATCACTCCATAGTGAAGTTTGCCGTCTCCTGGGTGCCTGCGGGGCTGTGAGTGGTGAGTGGAATCGAGTGAGTGGCTCCGCAGCGTTCCTTCAGGACTGTTAGGGTGCTTGATGAAGCGTGGAGCCCACGGAGCAGAAATGGAAGCGGGATGGCAGACAACACAAACAGAGGAGAAGGAGTGAGCGTGTGCAGAGTCCGCAGACGCCCAGGTGGCCATGGGTGTCGTGCATTGAGACCTGTGAGTGGGATTAATTGGCCAGTTCAAACTGGGTGAAAATGGGGAAAAAAGGAGTAAGGGTGCTGTCTTTGGTACACTACGGCACACACGATCCATCACCTCCTTTGAAACCATTGTAGAATTCAGAAATTAGTCATTCAGTCATAGGTCATGTGATCCACGTTCGATATGCCCCCGCACACCTTTGGTAGCTGACTGCATTAACTTACACTGCTGATGTATTGTCTAGCTAGTGAACGTTTTGGAGTCTGAAGCACACTGTTTGATCCTCATTTTGCACAGCAGGTCTTTGTGGTACCATAATATGTGGAGGTATATAATAATAATAATAATAATTATTATTATTATTATTATTATTAATAATAATAATAATAATAATACTTCCTAGAGGGTTGCTGAGTGATGGCTCATTATTCTATATCTAATATTGATTCCATACTTGAATGAATTATTACCTCCGCTGACAAATCAGCAGTAAAATAAAAAATAAGAATACAGAAATTTGTCTCAAAACTTTTTCTGAACGTCTTAGGGGGATTGTATATATGGGGGACTGTAGGGAGAAAAGTCTGCACTCAATGGGTTATGAATAATTTCATATAATTAGAAGATTTACATATATAAACATTATTTTCCCCTTCCCTCGTTGACTTAATGTAATAAAGGCAAAGAGCAAATTTTCCTGTGAGAACCGGGTTATGCTTTTAATTTTGCAAATTGTTCTTTTAAAATGTCCAGTGGCACCACGAGTGTATTAAAGATTTTAAATGAATGCCACTTAATGACATGTCATTTGATAATATATTCCAGCCAATTTAAACAAGGTAATGTACAGTATTAATATAATATGTATAATTGCTTTGAGCAGTGAATGTCCACAGGGCTCTGCACTCCAAGTTTATAAACAATAAGATTTTCTTATTTATAAACAATAAGAGAAGCTGCATAACTGATCCCACACCACATGCATTATATTTTTGCTAAAATAATAAACACCACATTTAATAAACACAACATGTGCTTATCTTCATTTTTATGCTGCTATTTATTTTGTAGATATTTTTTTCTTTGTATTATGAATTTCTACCTCGTTTGCAATCCCAGGTGTAAAAAGCATTTCACTACACACTTATACAGTGTATGCTTGCATATGTGACAACTAAAACTTGAATCTTGATGTAATATATTTAACCGTTTGCATTACTAAATTAATCTAGCACCACATATGTTATTTCATCTCTCTAAAATATCAATGAAGACAGGCTACCCTATTTGAAACTACTGCTATGTCTGTGTTTCAAGGAACATGTTCAGGAACATGTTACAGTATAACCCCTGTTGCCAGTTTCCAAAACAATTGCAACAATTTCAAAAAGCTGATTTTTATTTTAAGATTCTGGGAACCTTGTCACTGGAGTATGTGTAATTTTGTCAATATACGTTGGTAAAACATACACAGTGGAAGCCCCACTGGACACAGGGGGAAAAAACACACAAACACTCCACAAACAACAACAAAACAAAACTCCCAGACTCAAGCCCTCAATCCTGGAGATGCTGGAGATGTTCATTTTATGCATTTCATATTTGATGAGCGGAGGTTTGTATAAAATTATGAATATATTCATTGACTTAAAAGTCCCCTTTGAATCTAAGAACTAGATCTCCAAGAAGTCTAATTATTCCAGAATCCCAAGCCAAAATGGACAACGGGGTCTTGGAAGGGTCAATATTACAGTTAACTCTGTGTCAAGATTTGCAGGAAGGCAAAACACAAGGGGTTTAAATGACCTCAAAGAACAGAGACTGGAAATAAATGGGATCACAAGGCATCATAAAACAGAAGGCGTAGAACAAGGAAGGGCAAAGGCAACAAGAGGATTCAACGTTAATGATGGGACTGGGGAACACAAGACTGGGAAGCACATATATATGGGACTAATGAGGGAACTAACGAGAGTCAGCTGGGAGTGATTTCCACACAAGGGTTAGGAATGAGAGGTAAGACAAGAAGGATAGGTGCGGCTTGTTAAGGCCATGACAGGGAAGAGACGGGCAGGAATATGACACTTTGCTTAAGAAAAACACATTCAAAGGAATGGAAAACAATGGAAAGGACTGGAGAAAGGAATGAGTTGATGGTGGACTGTGGAGACGGGAGTGGGATGACAAGTGAGTGATGGATAATAACCGGCACTGGAGAGGAAAATTTCAGAGGACTGTCAGGTCAGTTTTGTGGGTTTTCAATTAGCTTAGAGCCAAACAACATGAGCCGGTCACTGTTCCGGAGGCCTTACAGCATCATGAATAAGTAAAAGAGACACAGACTGGAATATTTTCCCTGCAATTAATTGTCACAGATGAACAGTTTAATGGTGATCTATAAATGAGAACTGCTAAGTCGAGCTCTTCCAGGCCTCAGGTGCTCTACTAAATTGATTTTGGCAGCTTTGTTGCGGCTCTTTCCAAAGACAGGTGTCCAAATTAATTTGACGGCAGAAGTCAGCGCTGAGAGAGCAAGTATCTTGCGCTGTTCAAGCTGGCAAAAGGGTTGATAGGAATAAATTGGAAGTGGCTTCGGAGCGGCCGAAGATGTGAGGGAGCAGTTTCGGGGTGGCGTCCACATCAGAACGCCGGCCAGTGCGCCAGCCCAGGGTCTCTGCGAGAGCGTATCTGCAGGAAAAACTCACACCGGCAGAGCAAAAGAAAGCACTGAAAAGCTGCTACGGTACAGAGGAAAAAAACCAAAGGCCTCTCTGGGCAACAGACAATTAACTGTGGCTATGGGAACATTCATTCACTTCCTAAGCATTAGTTAAGTAACACAATGGGGGGTTTTATCTGAGTGACACAGAGTATTTAATTGCTAATGAGATTAATGCTTATTGAACAATAATTTGTGCTTCCATTATGTCATATTTGCAATTTAGCACTAAAATTGTACTTTGGATATTGGCAAACCTGTCTCATGATTCAATAATGCCACAGAAAATGTATAACAACATCAACAACAATAAAAATAAAAATATCGATTATGATCATATAATAATTATAATAATAATAGTAATTATTATTATTATTATTATTATTATTATTATTTAATAATAATAATAATATTAAGAAGAAGAAGAAGAACCTCTTGGACCATAAGGTTGCGGTGGTCATAAGGAGTTATGGTCATCAGCATGTCTTCTCCTGAACAAGCCCGTATCCTTCAGTGCCCATGAGGTCACCTGGGAGGCAGCATTCCCATCAGGGCTGCCATCGTCCAGGCAGACTGTTCACAGGGGAGAAGTGAACAGGGGCACCTGACTTTCATGTCCCCCGCATCCCTCCGCCCCTCCAGGGTAGGCATTAAGCTGCCCTTAGTTGGGGCAGTAAGGAGCCATCAGCTGTTTCCTGTTGGCCGTCACGCTCAGCCATGAGGAAACAATGATCACTGTAGGCCTGCATGGTGCTGATCACCTCCTGCTGCTACGAGGCAGATTCCCCATGATCACAGTAGGCCTGCATGGTGCTGATTGGCTCCTGCTGGTATGAGGCAGATTCCCCATGATCACAGTAGGCCTGCATGCTGCTGATCACCTCCTGCTGGTACGAGGCAGATTCCCCATGATCACAGTAGGCCTGCATGGTGCTGATTGCCTCGTAGCAGCAGGAGGCAGATTCCCCATGATCAATGTAGGCCTGTATGGTGCTGATCGGCTCCTGCTGCAACGAGGCAGTTTCCCCATGATCACTGTAGGCCTGCATGGTGCTGATCGGCTCCTGCTGCTACGAGGCAGATTCCCCATGATCACAGTAGGCCTGCATGCTGCTGATCACCTCCTGCTGGTACGAGGCAGATTCCCCATGATCACAGTAGGCCTGCATGGTGCTGATTGCCTCGTAGCAGCAGGAGGCAGATTCCCCATGATCAATGTAGGCCTGTATGGTGCTGATCGGCTCCTGCTGCAACGAGGCAGTTTCCCCATGATCACTGTAGGCCTGCATGGTGCTGATCGGCTCCTGCTGCTACGAGGCAGATTCCCCATGATCTGTCGCATCATGGAATATATTCGTAGGAAACATAGGATGTTAAAAATCCATAATTCATGCAGGAACCATTAGAAATGACTGGTCACTGAAGAATGTCGCTGCATTTTACACAAACTTCAGAGAAAAATGAAATCCTAATGCGATTGATAAAGAGCATTCATACATTATGTTCTAACGCAGTACATTACAGTACATTTTTGTGTCTTTCATGACTAAACCAAGAGCCTTCCAGTGTGAGTCTATGACCACTACTGCGGCCTACAGAATCCCTCACCGTCAGGCTCTGGGGACTGCAGTCTCTTATCCTGCCACCTGTCGCGTTCCTCCTGTCTCACCTGCTTCGATCCACGCACAGCCAACGTTACTGAATAGTGAAGCCTTCTGTAGCGTACGCTTGCCAAGGAACGCATGTTTGGAATGCTGAACAATTGCAACACGAGTATTGCAAACCGTCTCATATTGCTTTTATCTTAATTAGCACGCGCACCAGTAAACTCATTTCTGCCATGCCACCGGGGTATGCCACAACACGGCACCCCGTGGGACAAGCGAAACGCAGAAAGAAAAGCCCCCTAAGCACAGCAATTCTTTGACTCCTCTGTTCCTGTGGTTACATTACTAGTAGCCATCTCATTAATACTGAGAGAACCCTGCGCGAAAAGGCAGAGATGATGCATTATATATTTTTGTAGTTTCATTACGAAAGCGTCATTAAATCTCCCACTGAGGCAGACAGATCTTTTCAGTATATAATGAGAGTTTTAGAAGTGGATAAAAAAACAGCGCAATAGGACTTGGAGGGACATTTCAGAAGTACAACTACAGTATGTCAGAAAAAAAAAAACAGCCGCAGAGAGTAGTTGATTGTTTCACTGAGCTCCAGGAGATGGGGCTGTTGAGTTACGTGAGTGTTAAATGTCAAGGCAATCTGTAGAAAGTGATGTCTTCTCTACAAACTTGTACTTGTCTGACTTGTGTTGTTAGCCTGGAGAATGATATTTAAGGTGCGGCACCGGAAGATGGGGGACGGGGGCAGGGGGTTGCACTTACACGAGGTCTGAATCCCAGTCTGTGCAGATGGGATGGACAACGCTGGGAAGGCTGTGTGGAAGAACCCAGGATTAGCTGGCATCGGCTCATCACTTGGAAAACCTGTCAACAAGTTTGTGAAAGGGATGCAATGCTTCAGTGAACTCCCTAATTGTTCCAGCCGTATGTTTCTGATCACCGTAGCACCACGCGGTGAGGTTCTCCCCAGTAAGTAAGGGGGTGCTCTGGTCTGTATGAGCAGAAATGTTTCTATAAACTTCATACTCCTCCCACTGTTGCCATCATTAGTCAGATCGCTGGTAGTTATCTGGTTCCAGCCGACTGCACGTCTTCCACCTTGCTTTACAGATAAGGTTGTGTTTTCTGAAGCCTCTGTGGTTAATCCCTTTATGCACACATTCCGAGCTCTATGTGCTGCTTCTGGAATTCCCCTTACAAGAAAAATCCATAGAAGGGGGACAGAGAGCCTGTTTCCAATGCCAGGAAGCACTAGGATCTAGGCAGGGGACACCCTGAATGGGATGGCTGTAGAGCAGATGCTGTTGTAGCCAAAGGTCAAAATGCAAATTCCAGCATCACAGGAGGTGTGAGACAACAGTGATATCCACTGTGGCACAGAATGTCAATACCCGTTATTGGAAAATAACTTATATACAGCCGTCGGAAAAATTACAGCACAGTTTTTTGTTTCACTCATTTCTCAATTTATCAGTGTGTGTTTGTGAATAATATATATAAATTTATTATTTATCATGTTTTTTTGCAAACTGCAGCCTGGTTCTTCACTGTTTCATGTAATGAAGGGCTCCTTCTTTGCTTTATGGGACTTCAATCCTGCCTCTAGGAACCTGATATGAACTATCCTAGTAGTGCATCTCACACCTGCACTTAATGTTTCCCATTCCTTTTGAAGGTCACTTGATGTCATCCATGAGAAACTGTCAGATAAGTTGATGGTCATCTCCGCCATAAGAAAATCTCTTCCACCCTTTACCTGACTGCTTTCTTGCCGTGTTTCCTGCTTCACCTTTTGTTACCGTTGTCTTAAAAATTTTGAACCTGGAAGCAACCTGCTGCTCAGTGTAGCCTCTGCCAGCAGAACCAGGGTTAAACCAGGATTTAAAAGTGTGGATTTTTAAAAATATATAGAGTGGTCTTTTTTTTCCAGAGCTGTATATTTCACTAAAACAAAAATGTATCCATGAAGGACACATTAATACAGTAGGTCATTGAGGTCATCCTTAAATTTATGAGTCACTGCCGGATAAGTTGACAGTCACCTCTGGCATTAGAAAGTTGCTTCTGCCTTGTACCTGGCTGGTTTTTGGTCATTGCCAGTGTCTCCTGCTTCACCTTGTTCTTCTTTATTGCTGTCTTAGAAATTCTGAGCCTGTGCACTGTAGCTTTCAGAACCAGGATTAAACCAGCATTTAAAAATACACATTTAAAAAAAAATATATAGTGGTCTTTTTTCCAGAGCTGTATACTTTACTAAAACAAAAATGTATCCATGAAGGACACATTCATACAGTAATACCTTTCTTAAGCATCATTGCTTGTAATCTACAGCAGAGCTCATAGACGTAAATCACCTGAAGATCTCGCTCTTCTGCTTCCCTTCTGTACTTGTTCACATTTCAGTAGGAGCTAAAACAGAGATTTTGCAGCATAGAAATCTAACACGTCAGAAACATTGCGGGCATATATTCCTACTTCTGTGTCTTGCCACTCTTGCCCAAAGACAAAGGTCTTTAGCGCCACCACGCCGTGGGCAGCAAATGGTACTTTGCCTCTGCTTCATGCACTAAGGCACGTTGGGAAAATCGCAGTTGCGCCCTGGTGTGTCATTCAGTGTCTGCTAGCATTGTGCTTTGCTCTCATTCAGGGATGGAATTTCTGCAGAAGCTACAGGCGGGAACATCACACTCTTTTAACCTCTTCTTTCTCACACCTCTTGAATAGGAAATCCGCAGCTCACCAGTGTCAGACGCTGCACGGAAATGCACTCTAGCCAAGAGTTTCCCTTCCAATTTTCGGCGCTTCTCTTACCTGCTGCCGCCTGTTTGTCTAGTCTAATGCTCCACCATGTCAATCTCTCATTTGTTTTCCTCTCTCCACAAACATGCTGCTCCCACTGTATCATTTGTGTGCCCCCCATGCCTAAACAAAGGTCACCTAACAAACAAAGTAATTAGACAAATATGTGCGTATGATACCACCAAATGAACCCATTTCCCTTATAAATGAGTGCAATTAGCTAACTGAAAGGATCCTTAAGAGTTCAAGGCCAGCAGTGGTATTTGATGTGGTCCTGTAGTGGTGATCCTCTGCTATGGGAGAGTATAATGCAGTGTGTTTGCTCAGGGGACAGACAGATTGTTTGTGTGGCTGTGCTTTTGCTGTCTCACTGATAGAATAATCTCCATCAATTCAGTGAAATCCCTAGGTGTTGCGAAGGGCACAGGTAAACTTTGGCTTTTCTAAATAATTCACAGGAAATAAATCAGAGTGCCACAATCCACACCATACTAAAGTCCTACATAGATCAAAGTTTCCTCAATATTTTTTCCTATATTTTTGTTGAAGTCATTTGGACATAAATTGAGAATTCAGTCCTAGGTAACAGATCAGCCTTGTCTATCCTATTTGTGATGTTTCCAGGTTCCCAATTTGAAATCACTACATACCACAACAGCTCATGAACAAGCCCCCAGCAGGTCACTGACGGATGTTTTACTGAAACAAATACACTGACGACTTACATTTTTAGATATAAACAGCCCTAGCTCCAGGGTCACACAATAAGGCAAAACACAGGGGCATGGCCGTCCTGAGGAAATAGACGTCATTAGGGCTGGTATCTATTGACTCATTGAGCAGTGAACAGCTCCTTGTCTGATCGATAAAGTCCCACAGCTTCTGCTCATTAAATAATACACCAGTAGAGGCGCCTATGGCAGTACAACAAACTCTGATTTACGGTTGATTTTATGCCAAGATCGATTCTCTACATCCAGTACTTTGCCGCAATTATAATCTGGCTATTTTTTTATGATATTAACTGATGACACCTGGCCTGTTGGGGTCTCATTATGACATCCATGCTTTTTGAAGGGAAATCAAAGAGTCACAAGTCAGTTTGACAACACAGAATAGCCCCACGTGTAAGAGCCTGTTCCGGAAAAGGTTCCCCATTACTGTTTTCGTAGCATTCCAAAGCCGCTTTTCTGGTGATCTATTTGTAGTTGTAATTCTTACAATTCCTTTTGCGTTTCACAATGGGCATTCATCAGAGAATTTGCAGGAAGCGTTTACAGAAGAAAGACTGCAGAGAATCTTCTGAGATACCTAAAGTCGGATGAAAGTACTCTCCCATAAACACCTTTTATATGGTTTAGCAAGGAAAAAAATAAAGGCAAAAGGGAAAAAAGCCCTTTATATATCACAGATTTTAGACAATATAGTATGCAATTTATTCTGTATGCCATATTATAGCTTAGTGCATTATAGTCTATTTCAGACATAATAGTCTCTATAGTGCATAAGTCTTTAAGTAAATGATGTGTCTTTGACCTCCTGAACAGTTGAAATGTCTATCCTGAATAGTTTTGACTGAAAATGAAGAATAGATTAAATATTGAATCTCTTTTGTCTATTGCATTGTCACATTTGTACAGTGCCAAATATGTATGTAAGTCGTTCAACAAACACTTTAACTTGCCCATGATCCAACCTCTGTCCTGCTGTATCCTGCTATCCCTTAGTTGGTCTCTTGAGTATCCTAGATATTCTTTTTTCTTTGATTTGATTAGATCTTTTGTTACATTCTTGCAATGTCTTTTTGTAGCTTTTTGAATAGCTCTTGCTACAGTGCTAAGACACATATGTTACTAGTCATTCTTCGGAAGCTCAGGCTAGCCAACCTATACTAGCGTGGTGTTGGGCTTAGTCAATTAGGCTACTGTGTCCATAATTAGAGGTTTGTGGTTTTGAATCTCAGGGCTGGCAAACGGGTAACCCCCAGTTGGTGCTGTAAACGAGGCTGACCCCGTACTATGACCTCCAAGCATGTTATCACTTCTCTGTGTGTCTTTTGGGATAGGTGAAAAGGCCCCATGTAGAAGAATAAAGAGTTGCTTTTGTATGATGCCTAGTAGGCTCATTGACCGTTATATGCTTGCGGCCCCATAAAGTATTAAAAAAAAAAGACTCTGATGATGTCACAGTTCCAGGCTTTTGGAGTGCATGAGTGAACTGGTCCAAAGTAGACTGGGGATCAATCAATTTTTGTGTAATCTGTGGAAAAACATGGGCTCTTTGTTCCAGAGAAATGCGCTGAGCAGGCCTTGCTCTGTGAAAGCCTAATGGACTGTGATAACCCCACTAACTGAGAACCATCACTCTGACAGCCTGAGCGCTGCTTCCTGTCTCTGTTCCCACTTCCTGCGACACTTCCCTGGTTCTCTGCCATAGCCCTTGTGCTATTGCTCTGCATTCTAGATCTCAGACGTCGGCATTTTATTTATTGCTTATTAATTCCTGTCACTATTAACTTCAGCATCACTTGTCTTTAGCCTCACGTGTGGAGTCCATTGTCGGTTCTTTATGGCTTTTTACTATGTCATTTGCATTCCTATCTCCCTGAAAATGTCTGTAAGCCCCACCCTGATAACTCCAGACCTCTCTGATTGGTTAGCCTGCCCTATACATTCCTTGCAGTCCGCAGACAGGTCTATGCGGGTTGGCGACCAATAAACATTGTGTTACCAGGTGACCTGATCATGTCACGGAAGTATGGGCTGAAATTCCAATGAGACAATTCAAGCACATCTCTGTGACCAGGGATCAAGTCTCTGGTATTACTCCGTGTGTTAGGAGTTTGCATCTATTCCCCATGTCATTGTGGGGTTTCCTCAAAGTTCTCTGGTTGTCTCCCCTACAGTCCAAGAACATCCAATGGTGAAATGAGGTTACTGAATTGCTCATATATGTGCATGTGTGAGTACATCCAGCAATGGGTTGGCGCCCCATCCTGGGTTGTTCCTGCCTTGCACCCATAGCTTCTGGGATGGGCTCCGGACCCCCCTAAACCCTGGCTAGGACAAGCAGTTACAGAAGATAGAATCGATGGATGGATGTCTCTGAGGTAAGAGTTGCTCTTTTTGGTATGCACTTTGGGTCTTAAGACTTTGCAGACCATTTGCATGTAAATAAAGCTATATAGCATGCTAAATGAAAGGAAATAACCAGAACAACATAACTGGACTCCTTTAAGGTCTCAGCTTCTACACTCACTGGCCATTATTTTAGGCATAATATCTAATATCTAATCAGCTAATTACGTAGCATAATTACAGTATTACATGCCAGTGAATACATATGTACCAGGTTATCTTTTGACTTAGTGAGTTTCCCTTTGTTCGCACATTCTTCCCAAAGTTGGAAACTTAATAAAAATTATTTTTCATTTGTCTCTGAAAAGATTCAAAATGAACAGTCAGACGATAATGGCAGTGGAAAAAGTACAGTTCCCCAACTTCACATACACTCAAAGATCCTTAGCATTGAAAGAACAAGGGCACATTCACATGTTAAGTCAGGGAAACAGGCTACAATCTATATGTTCTTCACCAGATGGTCAGGCAGGTGCCTCCATAAATCATAGTAGACAATGATTAATTAAAATGGTAAATAAATTGCATATCAATTGTAACCAGTCAAGAGCAGTTTCAGAGTGCAGTTTCAAGCCACAGTAGAAACGTCGCATAGAGAAAATGTCTTTCACCTGTTGTTTGTTTCACGACATTGAATTCTTCTGCAGAGCGGCCTTAAATGAACTCTGGACAGTGGCTGTATAGATGTAACAGATTTATCTATCTTCTAGCCCTTGTACCCAGTGCTGAACTTGTTACGTTCCGTCAAATGCAGTTCCTCACTTTGCTGGCACGCTTGTGGGGCGATACCTGCAGCTCGTCTGGATCGGACGTGGCAGGGATGCCACACACACGGGACGATGCCAAGTGATGTGGGAGATTACCGCAGGCTTCCGGCTGACCCTGATGCCCTTGACAAGGGCTCTGAAGGAAGTTGCAGGGACTGAAATTATCACTGACACATTTACCAGCTGGTACAATTTGACTCTGAGAAGGTGGTAAAGATTAAGGCTAGATCTGCCACTAGAGCAGTCAAAACAAGAACAAGAACAACAACCCTGGACTGGTCAATCCAGTGTGTCTTTCTTTATATACAACTCTGGAAAAAATGAAGAGACCACTCTATATTTGTAAAAAATGTGTATTTTTAAATGCTGGTTTAATCCTGGTTCTGAAAGCTACAGTGCACAGGCTCAACATTTTTAAGACAGCAGTAAAGAAGAACAAGGTGAAGCAGGAGACACTGGCAATGACCAAAAACCAGCCAGGTACAAGGCAGAAGCAACTTTCTAATGCCAGAGGTGACTGTCAACTTATCCGGCAGTGACTCATAAATTTAAGGATGACCTCAATGACCTACTGTATTAATGTGTCCTTCATGGATACATTTTTGTTTTAGTGAAATATACAGCTCTGGAAAAAAAAGACCACTCTATATATTTTTAAAAATCTGCATTTTTAAATCCTGGTTTAACCCTGGTTCTGCTGGCAGAGGCTACGCTGAGCAGCAGGTTGCTTCCAGGTTCAAAATTTTTAAGACAGCGGTAAGAAAAGGTGAAGCAGGAAACACGGCAAGAAAGCAGTCAGGTAAAGGGTAGAAGAGACTTTCTTATGGCTGAGATGACTGTAAACTCATCGGACAGTTTCTCATGAATCGTAGGATGACATCAAGTGACCTTCAAAAGGAATGGGAAGCATTAAGTGCAGGTGTGAAGTGCACTGCTAGGACAGTTTGTAACAGGCTCCTAGAAGCAGGATGAAGTCCCATAAAGCAAGGAAGGAGCCCTTCATCAAAGAGAAGCAGGGAAGAACCAGGCTGCAGTTTGCAAAAAATGTATATTTTACACAGGCACATACACATAAATTGAGTGAAACTGAAAAATTAGCTGTGGTTTCTTAATTTTTTCCAGAGATGAATACTTATTCATATATTTTATTTGTTTTTTTCCTATTACAAATGGCCGTAAGCAATTTTATCATAATATTTTGAAAGGTAACATTGATGCTGGTTTTTTATCATTTCTGATTCCAGGTTCTTGTAATGGTTGAACTTTATGTGTTCAAGTCAACTGATGTTTCTAACACAAACTATTACAGCCACTGTTTACTTATTACTTCAATTTTACTCTACATAACTGTATCTGTCTAGTTTCATTCATATAACTTTAGCTGGTAACGTGTGGGGTATCATTCATTGTTGCATCTCTTTTTCTCTGTGTCAAATATTGTTCTTGAATCTTTGCCTAGCAATGTGTGATGCAGACATATGTTACCTTACTTGTCCCTTATCACACAGAACTATTTACTGTTTATTTACTACTTCCAGAGGGTGTTTGAAATTTTAGTTAAAGTAAATATGTTTTCCAAAAGAAAGGAGATAAAAGTAAGACGATTAAGGCTAAATACATGACACAGGAATAAATGGGAGATGCATCTCAAGAGAGTATAACTACAGACCTCTTAAATACAAAATCAATTTCCTACAATATTACCTGCAACATCAATAAGCCAACAATTAAAAGACACTGCCAGCCATTCACAAGAGGATTGTGCTGCCCTCTATGCACTTAGCTTTCCAAAAAAACTTTTATATATCGTTATAACATAGTGCATCAATAGCAATTTTAACACAACAGACAATCTCATAAGTAATTTCCCAATACGGTCCAAAAAATACAAACCTTGGCTGTCGTGCCGTGCCTGAGGAGCTCATTGCAGACTGTTTATCGAACACAGAATTCTAGAAAATTCTATGCTCATAAAGGCGACAAACTGCTTAAGGGAGTCTACCATGGTGCAGTGATTGAAAAGCTGTCCAGCTCTCCGTTATGAAATATTTCACACCAGTGCCATAGGAAGGCCCTTAAGCTATACTGCACTGTAGAATTTTACTTCATTTTTACAATACCTTAAAACATACACTGCAAGTTCTGAGGCTTTGTGGGTTAAGACTCTGCACCTGTGATAAGAAGGTCACTGGTTTCAATCCCGTGGCTGATAGAGTGACTTTACTGTCGAGCCGTCAAGCAAAGCCCTTAACCAAATCCTCCCTGCACTGGCTGATCCAGGACTCTCAAAAAATATGTTGCTTTAGACAAAAGTGTCTGCTAAATGAATAGGAATACTCAGTGTGCGTTTCAGTATAATATATATACAGTGGTACCTCAGTTCTCAAACTCATTAGAACTCAAATTTCTTAAAAGTCGAACCAACCAGTTCAAAAATATTTACCTAGAAGTAGATCTCAATCTCAGAAGTCAAACCATGAACTCCAACCTAAGATAACTTCTACGCGCAGGGAAACGAGCCACGCACACGTTTCTCAGCGGAAACAGGCTAAAGCTTCAGTCTCAGCCTCGCATTCGCTGTGACTACACCGTGCATGTTTACACTAACTGAATACATGTATTTAGACAGTAAAAATACATTTAGACAATGATACAGTAACAGTAATCATCATTATATAATGAAATACATTTTAAAATGGAAGATTTCTTATTAGTTATTTTAATATTGATAATAAACCATGAATACATTTAATTACAATAATATTGTCGTGTCGAGCGGGGACGGAACAGAGACAAAGGCGCAGACGTCAGGGTATCGGGGAATACGGGGTTTAATTACAGGAAAGGCAGGCAAAACGCAGACGGACAATACAATGACCGGACGGGGGAAACAAACTGAAACACGCAGGAAATACAGAGGACTAATGACAACAAGCAGAAACAGCTGATCACATGGGGATTCCACACGAGGTTAACGAGGGGGTGTGGCACACAGAAGGAGTGGACTTTACACATTGTTTGGATACATTTATTCTCTTACTTTACAAATTACTGTTTTGATAAATGTGCTTAGATGTGTTTTGTACAGTAAATGCTCTTCTTGTTTTATCCGGTTCATTTTGTGTTTAAATGCTAAAAAAAAAACTTATTTTGGTGTATTTTTTTGTGGCCGGGAACCAATTAATTGGTTTTCCATTATGTCTTATGGGGAAAATTCGATCAGAACTTGAACTTTTTAGGATCTGGTCTGGAGTTCTGAACGGATTAATTTCAAGTTGTGACCTACCACTGTATATATATCTTTTTGCAAACTGCAGTCTGGTTCTTCACTGTTTCATGTAATGAAGGGCTCCTTCCTTGCTTTATGGGACTTCAGTC
>JABFEA020000017.1:13783719-13797142 GCA_019775915.2 Cyphomyrus plagiostoma | reverse complement strand
TTACTGCTGTCTTAGACATTTTGAACCTGGAAGCAACCTGCTGCTCAGCGTAGCCTCTGGCAGCAGAACCAGGGTTACAGGGTTAAACCAGAATTTTAAAATTCAGATTTTTTTTTAATATACGGTGGTCTCTTCATTTTTTCCAGAGCTGTATATGTTGCCTATATTTCAATTATTGCACACATCTCTGCTAATACTCTGAGAGCAGGCTTGCCAATGCCACTCATGTTAAACTGGCGAGGCAGCAGACGTTCAGACCCCAGACTGCATTCCTAGGGGGCCCCATGATTCTGCTGTACCATCAACAATCTCCCACTACCAGTGTATAGTAAGTCTGTTCAATAGCAGCCTGTGATGGCCTTCTGCGATGGCTCGGAATAAGCCTGTATGAGTTCTGAGTGCCAAGGCATCATGTTCTGATGAATTCCTTCCCGCGCGGTTTATCTCAGCGCAGGGGGTAATGAATATTAAGCTCCTTTAACACGTCTGTGAAACCTGTGATACCTTTGTTGTAACTGTAAAGGTAATCTCTTGAGTGAGTTTTCCACCAATCAAAAAAGTAAGAGGCTGAAGGAAAGCAAAATCTTTTGCACACATACACACACACACACACACACCCAGAAAAATAAATATATTATTGATTTATGGCGTGTACACTGTAAAGGCACATCTGTGTCCATGTATCTGAATGGCACATGTTGTTATTGACAGAACCCCATAGTATAGGCAGCCCCCATGTTAAGAACATCCGACTTATAGACCACTTGTACTTACGGACTACAGTAAAGCCTATAATATAAAAAACTTGGCTAAACACAATTGTTGGCACTGCTTTGTGACATGCACAGCTTCAGCAATTCATCAACTTGAGGTACAGTACAGTACCATATATATTTAGTTTTCTTATTTTTATTATTATGTACAGCATTTTTACTGCTCTGACATCTGACTGAATTTGTATACAGAATTCAGGAACATAGTCCCATTTGATTCATAACCTAGGGACTGCCTGTAGCATATTAAACTTACAGCTATACTTCATATTTCCATAAGCATTTCATTCTCCCTTTAAAATCTTCTAAATTCTTCATTGTAACAGAAAAGCAAATACTCTAATCTAAATAATCCTAGTATAGTAAAAGTATTTTAATATTGATTCTGTAATGCTTATGTAGTACGGGGTTGGGGTGAGCCTCGTCCTGGGAACAGAAATACCGTGTCCAATGTAGGACAAAGAATTTTAGCATTCGTCTAAATTTAAATATAATACAGTGGTACCTCGGTTCTCGACCTTAATCCGTTCCGGACTCTGGAGTTCTGATCAAATTTTTCCCATAAGAAATAATGGAAATCCAATTAATTGGTTCATTTAAATGCTAAAAGAACACATTTAGGTGTAATTTTGGGGGGCTGGGAACCAATTAATAGGTTTTCCATTATTTCTTATGGGAAAAATTCTATCAGAATTCGAACTTTTTAGGATTTGATCCAGAGTCCGAAATGGATTAAGTTCAAGAACCGAGGCACCACTGTATATGTAACAAAATTAAATTAAGCTGGTCAGTGAAACTATTGAAGATCTTTTCTTTCTACTTTCGTCAGTTAAATAAAGGTTCACACGAATCAACAAGTCAGATTTTTGTTTTTATTGCATTTTGGAAAGAAATCCAAGCTTTTCTATGTGGTTTGTAGATGATGGAGGAATTCAGTAAAATTAAAGTTGAATTACCTAATATTCAAAAAAGCATTTATGACTTTTCTTTTCAGTTTCGTTCCCACTGAACAAAGGATGTCAACTGAATCAGAAGTTATAAATGTCAAGATTCATATTTTGTGAGACTAACTTCATAATAAAAAGTTGCATTTTTAAGGACTTTGCAAATTAATGTTAAATGTAATATGTGACGAATGAAAAATGACAAAAAAACTTATTCTACAAAGTTGATGTGGGTTAAAAACAGAATACATATAGGCCACTAAATATTAAGAGGGAGATGTCTGACATGTCAGAGATTAATCAGGATGCCATGGAGAACCACCCTGATCTGCCTTTTTGATTTGAGTCCGCAGTGGTAAGAGCACCTAAGAAAGAAACTCATTTGTTCTCATGGGCATAAAGAATTATACTCTTGTTGAAATATGAATATCACATCATTCAAAGACCAAAAAATAAATGCCATGTAAAAATAGTACCCTTCCCAAGTGCCATTTTCATGACTATGATGCATACAGATGAGCATAATAATTGATGTTGACATACGCCGGCCTATAGTATAGTGAACTCATGGCATTGCGTAATGTTTTGCTCTTTTTGATTATACATTCTAATTTGTTCAAGGTTAGCAAGCATAGCAGTTATCTAAATGCTTTTATAATTTTACTAAGCAGTGTATATTAATGAAAAACTTTGGAATGCTGGTAGACTTTCCAGGTTTCCAGATACCACACCTGTAATGTGGAAATCTTTTCTATATAACATAATAAACATCAGAACATTAGCAATCATGTTTAGTATTTAATGCTATACTGATAGAGAGTATTTGTGTTGTTGTGTTTTGCTAGTGAATGTGATCAGTTCTTCTTTGTGTGTTGAAATCATAACAACAATATTTTCAAAATAACATCCAATCATGTAGTAAATCAGTAATATTAAGAACAAAATCTGGGTTTACTACGGCCAAACCGTGCAACTGCAAAAGTAATTCTTCCTTTTTGGTGGTGGGGGTGGGGGGCGGGGGTCATTAATAGGCAGGGGAATCATCTCCGAGAATTGAATCATGAAGAAATTAGTAAAGTGAACCTTTTTGCATTAGTTTTATTTATTTTAGTTTGTATTTTGCATCTTTCATTAGGGCAGTGGGGCTGATTTTAAATGAAGCAGCGTTTCAGGCCTTAGTGATGTTGGGAAATAGCCCATGGCCACATACTGTAATGAACTAAGAGCGTTCATGCTAGGTGGTCATTTCTTTCCCTCAAGAAAATGACTTGCTTCATTTCAGGAGAATTTTTTGCCTCCCTTCTGTTGACCTTTGGCTGTTCGGTATAATTACTTATGGTTATACGGTATATGCAGTGTAAGTATATTCGGCTACATGATATACACAGTATAACAACTTTCAGTTATGTGGCATATACAGTATGAACACTTTCTCTTATATGGTATATACAGCATAACTACTTTCAGTTATGTGGCATATACAGTATGAATACTTGCTCTTATATGGTATATACAGCATACCTTCTTTCAGTTATGTGGCATATACAGTATGAATACTTGCTCTTATATGGTATATACAGCATAACTTCTTTCAGTTATGTGGTATAATTATTTGCATGATACATGATTATTTTGCTGCAGTGGTATGTTTAAGCTTTCAGTGCTTAAATTCATGGATCACTAAAAAAAAAAACACTATTCTCATAATAAAAATGCATACTTTTTAATTTCAGAAGGAAAAGCACAAGATGTAACATGGGGGTGAGCCTGCCATTTTATTCACGGTACATGGTAACAGAGACATGCAACGGTAGAATTTGCACCACAGAGAAACTAAAGGCAAAGTAAAGCCAAAGGAAAAATAAAACTAGCAATGCTGTTTCTGTGAGACTGAGTTAAAAAAAAAGAAAAAAAACTAAATGAATTCCAGCAAGACATAGCGGAAACAACCAGACTGGATGGCAGTGTGGCCCCTGAGATCAGTTTACCAGGGCAAAGAAAAAAAATAGATATACTTACAATGATTCACAATACAAGGAACATGTGGATTGAATCAACACAACATCACTCGACTCTGGCCACTTTCCCTTATCTTAAACTCTAATACCTGACCGGCTTGGCCAAATAGTACTTTACTCAGCATGTTGTCCAATTTCCTAGACTGAAGTGTTGAACAGAAGTTTATATAGTTAAGAAGGCTCAACAAGGAAGGCTCAAATTCTATTTAATAAAGAATTATTTTTAACACAAACAGTAAAAGACTGTCTGTCTTGCTCCTTGGCCAATGATAATGTTTACAGCAGAGTCAGCTGGTCCATTGATGTACAGGAGGTAATACTGGCTCTGTTTTTGAGATTAACGTATGAAGCAAGTAACTTCGAAATAACTCATTACTAAAATGTTACTGTTATTTAAAAAACATTTTCACTTCTCTCACTATTGTAATATTGTAAAATGTATCATCTTCTTACCTCAATTTTTTATTGGCCAGCTGCCTCTGATTTGCAGTATATACTGAGAGTATGTATGGGAAAGAAAGAACAGATTGCAGAAGTACAGTGTGAATTTTAAGCCTGGAGAACAATTGCTCCTAAATCATGCGAGTTAAAATACAGACGTGTATTTTCATGCAGCGTGTTATATATTGGATCTGTGTAGCACCAAACTGTGGCTTGGGAGGAATTCTGTTGGTTAACAGGAGGGATGTTGAACAAAGCAGAAGAGCCAAACAGTGTGAAGGAGTTTGCTGGTGAGGGTGGGGCCACATTTCAAATAAAACTGGAACTCAGAGGGAGAAGAACACAGCTGAGCAGAAAGCAAGAAGCAAGGAGTATCACTGAACCTGCTCGCATGAAGGTCAGGATCAGAAGATCCAATAGGCCAACTAGTGGAGCTGAAAACCATGTCCAGGGCTGACAGGGCCACTGGCCGAATGGGCTCGCTTAATGAGATCACAGCGGAAAGCGGGGAAAAGGAAACAGAGGAGGCGGGAGAGTGGCAGAACAGCTGTGAAGGGATGCTGACAGAGGTGTTGGGGAGACCTGCTGCTGGGCCACCTGTGGGGAGCTGAGGAAGAGTCAGGAGGAGAGGAGGAGAGCAGACAGAAGGCGACACGGGGCCGGCTGCAGTGTCGAGCTGAGAGAACAGCCCTGCATCTCTGCATTCAGGAGCCCAAACACGACTTCAATGTATCGTATTAAATAACGTCTGGAGATGTTCTCTGCCACCTCGTATCTTGACACATCTGTGAATCTGTCATGGAAAAAAGAAATTTTTTAAAATGTTTAATTCTTTGGCTTAGATCGTCATTTGCAGGGATGTTAATATAGTAGTAATGGTTATGTGTGGGAGGACAAACAAAGGCAACAAAGCAAAGATACCATTTAAATAGAGCCAAAACACTTTTATTCAAGAACTACAGGGACTCAAGGGTAATTTTACAGCTCCATAATTGCTCTCTTAGGTTTACCCAGTGGTATAATATGCAATACCCTGATCCACCACTGCTCACAAAACCTTCAGGTGGGAGCATCCTCACATACTAACCTGACATTTATATAACACTATAATACAGACATATACACACAAATATTTACAGAAATAACACATCAACAACTGGAAGAGGCTTGAACAAAATGATCATAAACATGCATAATTGACCCAAACAGCCCCTGAGGCTCATGGGAGCCTAAATTTGAACCAATCCTTAGCTTGCCCTTCCAGAGCAAGAAGCGTTGTCTGTGCACACTAATCTGTAGCAACTACTATAATATTTTTGAGGCAACCACCCACACTTGGGGCGTAGTGGTGGCTCCGAGGCTAGGAATCTGTGCCGCCAATCGGAAGTTCGAATCCCATGACTACCAGGAGCGATTTTGCTGCCTTGGGCCCTTGAGCAAGGCCCTCAGCCTGTACTTGCTTCATCCTGTGTATGACAATCTACATCTAGCCCTGCAAGCAGGTTCTCCAACTTTTGGGGGAAATTTGGAGGTTTGTGGCAGGATTGGCACTCCAGCCAACAGAGGAAAAAGCTTCACACTGATCCACTCCACTCAAGCTAGTGAGGTACTGAGGAATCACCCACCACACAGCTGTACTTAGGTTCTCATCCCTTGGGGTCCATCATGTATCAGATCATTTACCTCTCACCCCCACTTGCCCAGTGATGGTTAGTGTCTGTACTCTTTAAAATTATTTTAATTATGTATAATTAGTCAACAGCAACAGATCTTTGTTTTAAAATAGCATTTCAATCACCCACATTTAGTGTTCTGTAATGGGTCGGCACCCCATCTTGGGTTGTTCCCTGTCTTGCCCTCATAGTCTCTAGTGTAGCCTCCAGTCCACCTGAAAAGGACAAGTTGTTTCAAAAAATGGATGGATGGATAGTCTACATTTAGTTACGTTATACTACTAAGTTTTGTTTAGTTGAAAAAGGTGTAGTCAGATTTTATGTTGTTGTTTTTGCAACCATTACAAGTTCCTCTCAATTGGAAGTCTTCTCAGAATTTAAGGAAGCTTACACTCAGACTCCTTTTGAATGGAAAGGGTATATTAAAGGACCTTGACCTCCTCTCCGCATGTGAACGAAATAATGATGTACTTGAAGATGCCTGTTACCAGGATACCAGGAGTGGTGCTGAAGCACCCAGGACAATTAGCTTAGCACCCAAACATTTCCATCACAGCTCTTCCCAGTGCGAGCCAGCAGGAAGCCGAGTGGAGGCATGGGCTTGGGCCGGGCCCATTTCACGTTTCCATGGCCATCGATCACCGGTCCCCATGCTTCAGAAATGGCTATTAATGAAACCCAGCTGACCCTAATAAAACTGATTGGATTTTCTAGAGAAATGCAGCTGGCAGGCCGGAGGATTAAGCGGAGCTACTTAAGGGAATGTTCCTGCGTTCCTGCAATGAGTAGAGTGCTTGTGAGATTTTGTTGAGCTTTAGCTTACGAATATACACATTAAATCTGTTGATTTCATGATCATTCCGAGTCAAAGAACTACAGACCTAGTATTTTTGTTTGTTATTGTCACTTTAAGAATGAGTCTATCATAGACCCCATTTTCTCTGTGTGGTATCTCCCATACATAAATGCAACAGGGTCTGTTACCCTTGGCCCATTAACTGGAATGATTAGGTACCTAATTACAACCAACAACTAAAAAAGAAAGAAATTCTAGTGCCTTCATTGGATGTGGATGGCATCAACAGTCAGTCACCACTCTCCATCATTGCCCGCCATCTCCGCATCATTGCCCGGTAACCAAAATCCATAGAGATGAGCAAATTCTATAGATCGTGCTTCAAATAACACAAAAGTGATGAGTAAATATCTATACATACTCTGTACCATTTATCCCGTACAGGTTTGCAGTGATTATGGATTCTACTACAGGGTTCGAGGCCAAGGTTAACAATTCTCCATGTAGTCTACTGATTATTTTTATTCATTATATATTATAATTTAAGAGAGAAATGTAAAGATTCTAAAATCTGAATAATTTTCTACTTTTGTGGCTATAATATGATCTTGTTATAGCAGATAAAACAGAGAGTACAAAAATCTAGAGTGACTAGCGTGCTGAAATATGTAATATGTTATGTGCGCACAAGAATAATTACATCCAGAACCACTGCCTGAAGGGAAGATCAACTAAATATTAATTCACTTTTTGCTCTGTGGGACTATTTTTGTGCTATAGTGCATGACCATCAATCATGGGAATTAAGGGCAAGGGTTAAAAGATAAGCTCTGGTGTATCTTATTCAAGCAAATATCCCTTGCTAAATGAGCTTGTTACTCTTTTAATACGCCGCTGGACCGCTTTTATTCAAAGCAACACAGAAATTTACCACTGTATATGGGATATCAGAAAATTAATTAGACATGGAGATGAACTTCATCCCATTCCCAGACTTGAACCAGAAACCTTCTGGCTCTCGGCTGCATTTCAGCAAACACTTAAAGCTAAAAAAATAATCATGGAGTCCCATCAAGCAGACATTGAGCGGGCAGGAGATTTTGGCTCCGCTCTGTGGTCTGTCCACCTGAAAGTATTATTTTTTTCTGCGGCAGTTCTGCTGTTTCTATTCTTCTGAACAGTTCAGTCAAGTAAACACAATGCAAGTATAATAGAAAATCATATTTCATTACTAATCTCCTGATTTCCATTCAACTCAGAATAAAAAATAAACTAAAAAGAAAAGCAGAGGAGTATCTTCAGAATAGGAGGCACTCAGGTTCTTTGTAAACAGTTGTATAACTCCACCATGTCCCAACAATAAAATAATTACAGTGCTCCTTTACAATAATCCTATTTTTTCTGGAGAGAATTCAGTTACTGTTTTCCAACAAAAATTCACCCAGGACTGAGAAGCAATGGGTAGTGATAATTGTTGTTTTCAAACTTAATATAACGGTTAATATAATCACCTGCCCCACTCCAGAATTTCATGCATTGTTGTCCATTTATCTTCTGTTTACACTGCTCAGGGTTGTGGAGCCTGTCTCAGGCAGCGCAGGCAAAGTGTGTATCCCAGATGGCATTCCAGTCCATCACAGAGCACATACACATATTGACACAGCATGGGTAATTTAGAGACACCACTCAGCATAACTGGTATGCTTTTAGGCTGCAGGAGAAAAACATTTGTGTAACTGAGGGAGGAATTTTATCCACAAGCCTGGAGGTATGCAGTACTCAGTGAGCCACCAAACAACCCAACACTTTTTTGTGAACAATCTCACTTTGGCTCAGTTAGTGATATTGACCATATTTAAAAATGCTTGTGTGCTACTGAAAACTGAAACAAATGTTCAAGATATTAAATTACGAAATTAACTGTACAATGATTTTGAAATAAAGTGAAAATTTAACTTTAAATAGATATATATATTGTCACATAAATAAATGAATAACCAGATGATACATTCAGTAAAATAGTGAAATAACTTTCACAAAGCATTAATATATAAAATGTCTAATACAATATTCAAAAGGGTAAATAATTTACATGATGAATTTTTTAGTTACTGTTTAAAAACTCGGTCGTCGAACAATGCGTTTATTCCATCATTTTACATTAGCTTATAGTGTACCCATAGGAATCTACCGCACCATAAATTTAAATAGCCTACAATCCAAGTAACAGTATGGTAATAGACGTATGCGCACTGTACTTAATTGACGGGGATATTTAATGTAATTATATCAATTGAGATTTATCAAGCTTTTTTATGGAAAAACCTGAAAATTTTACTTTAATGAAAAATCTCACAGTGCAATACGAGTATCAAGAGGATGTGAATGGAAATCATATGGTTTAATGGACGCAAATAATTTTTCTAAATTAATGCCATTTTAAATACAGCGGGAATAAATGCGTATCGATCAGCCTTAAACTTTCCGACTTCAATACACTCTCTCCCGCGTTTAAATTAATCAATCGTTTACTTCCGCAATATAAACGCCGGAATCCTTGGGTTGCCAGACACAATCTTTAAAAGGGACGGGAAGCCAAGCTAGTACCTTGAGAATACTAATCTCCTAATTTTTAATTTATTATTTTGTTAGTCTCTTTGTTTGGTATTTAAAGTTTACGTTTTGTTGGGATCTATAATAGTTATTTTAATGGGGAATTAATATGATTGATTGTGATAAGAATTTGCAACTGGCAACCTTTACTTTCGCTAAGGCCATGAGGGAAAATGACGTAGAATCGCGCAGTAGTAAAATGTGGTTGCCTGCGCTTGTTGCGAATTAGGAAGTGACGAATCCTATAGACGGAATATTTAGTTTGATTTTTGTAAAAAAAGAAAAAAAAGGGAGAGAATATTAATATCATGAGCAACGAAGGGTTTGACGCTACATCTACACAAAGGTAACTGCTATTTTGTGTTATATATTGTTAAGTAAATTTTTTTTTTTTTTTTTTTAAGTTATTCGACATGCTATAACACATACAGCCTGTTATAGATGGTGTGGAAACTTTTGCATACTTATATGATATACCAGTGTTTTAAGATTCTGCACTAACTGCGGGTATATTAATATTTAAAAGCCGGGACTGGTACTTTCGTTTCCATACGAGCTTTGATATTAAGATCACGTGTACTGTTTTGTTGCTGTTTGTTTAATTAAGTGCTCTTTTTAAATTAATCACACATTGTGCGCCTTGATCCTCGAGGATGGAAATGTTTAGTTGCAAGCTTTAGGCCAGGGCTCTTCAAATCTGGACCTCGATGCCAAATCCAGGCCTTGTTTTCAGTTCTCCCAAGCAGTTAGTTTAATAATTACTGATTCTGATTGGTCAGAGGCTTCACACCTGACTGACAGATAAAGGAAGGCTGGAAAACCAGCAGTGCTCGGACCTCGAGGACCGTGATTTGAATAACCTTGCTTTAGGCATTGTATGACGAGAAACAATGGTTTCCTTTACTACCTTAAAATAGTTGGACAGTTCGGTTATAACATTTATCATTATAATACGTCCAGCTGTAGACCTTTCATTGAAATGCCTCAGAAAATGGCTTGTGTTGAAGAAGCTTTTTCTTAAGTGGTCTCTTGTGTTTTGTATATAATGAAAACGTTTCCTTGGGTAACGCTTGGTTCTGTAGATATTAATGATACTTTCGAGGGCGCTGTGATGGGAGGCCAGTTTACGTGCGAGCTTGGGTACCCTGAAACTTCATGAGTGTTGCAGAATGGTTCTCCGGACTGATTAAAATTAGCGGTTGATGCCAATGGGAGGATTTTTATTTTGGCATTACTGGCAAAGATCTGTAGAGGCTGACAATAACTGTTTACTTTTCTGGGCATGGTTTGTTTTATGAAAATCCTGCCAAATTTATCTACTAATCATGATCAGACTTATCTGCTCCATGGTAATTTTAGTTCCATTAAAAAAAGTAGTTTATAATTTTTAGGTTTTCTTTCCGTTTCTGGTTAGTTTTAAGAGTTTTTCACCATGTATGTCAGTTTATGGTTTTGCTGGCTTCATAATATAGCTGGAATTTTAGTTATAGGTTTCAAAGAATGAAGCCCTGAAAAGAAAAACGGTACACAATGTATTATGAATAATATAATCTCCAATTAACACTGTAAACCCTTCTCTCAACCCCTTATAAACACACATATTTGTGGTGGCAACTTGGTTATCTGTTTAATTAAATTAGTTTGGTTCTTTTCCTTAAGTTGAGGTACAAGCAAGCTAACATCACATTGTCTCTGCCGGGTTCGCATAAGTGAAATTGGTTGGCTAATTGGCACCTTTGAAGTCGGACTCTAGATGGTTCCACACTGTACTTTCATATTTGTGTCTGGCTTATTGCATGCCTATTTTTAATCTAATCTCTGTCAAACACGGTTTAAATTTGCCGGGGCATACACAGTTGTGCCACTTTGATACACTTATCATAGACTGCATTAACTGCTGATCATTTGGAATGGGCTTACTCAAAGTTTTGATGGCTGTGGGCCAAGGTAGATGGGCTGCAATGGATGCCTTGGCCGCACATGCTAAATGAAACCGAAACCCAACCATTTGTTAATATGCAAGCAGGACTATTTACTTGAAGTTGCCGACTAAATTTAACCGCTAAATTAAAGGTACCATAGAATTCATTTATTACTCTCTTTTTCTACGTTGTTCTCAGGTGTCAACATAGAAGGTATGTGAGCTTGGTATCGTCAAAAATGTCCAGAAGTGGTCTTACTGGCCCCTTTTACAACCTGAAAATTTGGCCCAAGAACGATGACTGGCTGGTGAGACACTGCGATGGCTCACACAGAACCAGCATGTAGTTTCTACCCCCTTGATAAAGTGGGGTGCGTTTTCCTACGAGCATAGTTGCTAGCATATGCGTTCTGTCCAACTGGATGGCAACTTGCATAGTTTGAACCAATGGGAGCTTTTCGGAAACATACCCTTGCTTAACTAAGCCCGTTGACAGTCTGATTCCCTGGGAAGACTGGGAAGATGAAAACTGCCGACATTCCCAGCACCTCCTCAAGCCCCACCTAGTCTCTATGCAGCTCGGCTTTGCTGAACTCTACTTTGTTCGTTACAATATCTGCATGCTCGAAATTTGAATACGCGTATCCAATACACTTGTAAAATATGCCAGCCCATTTTCAAGTCTATTATGTGACGGTCTGGGAATTTCTAAACAGCATTTCACTTCCTACTTTTACATACTAAGGAATTATATTTGAAAGAGGGTCCAACAGTGTTTGAGATTCACTTAATGTCATTTCCATGTCCCAATTTCTCCTTTTTTAATTATGCCAAGGTAAAGTCATATTTTCTTTCTATGCCACCTTTTGACGCAGCATATAAGCAAACAAATGAAATTCCATCATCCATTGCACAAACACACACACACACACGGAGCATGAATGACCATTTAATTTCACGTTGACATCAAGTTCTTGTAGGCTGCATGTTGAGGTCCCTTGATCTCGTGGCAAACTCAAAAACAAATGTTTAAAAAAAATAGACAAACCAGTGTTGTTTTTACTTCAGTATTCGTTAACAGTAATAACTTGGGAAGAGCTGATGATATTGGTTATTTACTCTGCTTCATTACAAGGTTAACTGTTGCTATGGTAACAGTCTTTTGTTTTCCGGAAATGGGGACAACTCATGAAACATTTGGTATGAAGTATATTGTACAATGTGTATTTGTACTAAAATATGCATTCATGCAAAATATTAGTCAATATGTCTGTGTTAAGTGCATCTTAAAAATATGTGGCTGTTACTTGGGGGGGTGGGGGTAATAAACCCCCCTTGTCTATAGATTAGCAAGTAAATATGGAGCCTTGAAATTTATCCTTTCATTATTGCTTTTACTGTACGCTTCTTTTCAAACGCATGTGCCATTAATTGGGTTCAGTTGTAACATTGATCTGACCCAGTGTGTCAAGGATGATTTTAACACATATGGGTGCAAAGTCCGTTCCTCTCAACAACTCCAACTTGAAAATGAAAAGATTTATGCATGAACCTGTATCTCGTTGCTAGACGAGCCCCCGGTGTACCTGTGTGGCCTTTCATTTAGTTTTGTTTACCCAAACGGGTTTCATACAGAAATTCTAATGCCCGCAGAGAGAATTGGCTCAAACAAGAGGATAAAACTGATGCCTGGATGACATTATTGTTATAGTAAACAGAGAAGGACTTCAGTAGAAATATTAGGCCTATTTCAGTACTTGCACTGATCCGCCATACATTACAACCAGCTGTTTATTATTGTGTAGGTCCTTCTTGTTCCACTAAAACAGCTCTGACTTGTTGAGTCATGGCCTCCAGAGGACCAACAAAGGTATTTTGTGGTATCTGTCACATCTAAGCCTCCATGGATTGGACTTGTTTGCCCAACACATCCTACAGATGATCGATCGGAGTGAGATCTGGGGAATCTTTCTTTATGTTCTTCAAACCATTACTGAAGAATTTTTGCAGTTTGGCAGCGTGCAGTATTTAGCTGATAGAGACCGATGTCATCGGGGGATAGCATAAGAACATAAGAACTATACAAACGACAGGAGGCCATTCGGCCCATCAAGCTCGCTTGGGGAGAACTTGACTAATAGCTCAGAGTTGTTAAAATCTTATCTATCTCTGATTTAAAGGAACTCAAGGATTCAGCTTGCACTACGTTATCAGGAAGACTATTCCATACTCTAACTACACGCT
>JABFEA020000017.1:13751735-13771234 GCA_019775915.2 Cyphomyrus plagiostoma | reverse complement strand
TTCCATGCAAGGTGCCAACCTGCACACTGGGAGCAATTTGGGGTTCAGTGTCTTGCTCAAGGACACTTTGATGGGGTGAGGAGGAGGTGGGGCTCGAACCAGCAACCCTCTGGTTGCCAAACGATATCACTGCCTTCTGCACCACCATCTTCACCTCCACCATCTCACAAATGAAAATTACCCAGTTAATGATTTATATAGAAAGGTAAACAAAAAAGTGTGTAACGGAGAAATGGACTTGAGTTCCCCCAGATCATATTTTCAGGTCTTAACATTTTCTCTCCCAGTACAGCCCAGCCCCTGGCGGAAGTTCGGTGTGCATTAGAGGCCAGTGTGGCTTCTATCCCTTGCGAGAAATAATACCACCCCCCCCCACCCCCCGTCTTTTAGTATGACCCATTCAGATTCAGCTTTACAATGGACCTCCAGAATAATTTATAGCAATTTTTTTTTTCTTCATTCTTTAGTGAAGTAATTTATTCAGCTGGTTATGCTTTGAATTGAAACTGTCTTAACGAATCAGGTTACCTTTTTTATCAGTATGTTTGGTTGCTATATGTTTTTTTAATTTTTTTTTCTTTCTTGGAGATGCTAAAGAAAAATTAAATCCTTGGTTAGATTGCCCCCCCTAAACCCCACCACTACCTTGTATTTTTTTTATTTTTTATCTTGTCTGATTAAACTGTTTCCAGCACTTGCCACCACAGTCGTCTTCAGCCACGGTTATTTAAACGCCTGCTTCCCTGTCTTTGGGCTTTATTTCATTTCGGGTTGATGGGATTGATAATCACAACCTGTCACAATCACTTAGCGAGTCATTATCCTTGAAAAGGCTGTGGAATAATTAGCACGGTGAAAATGATAAATCTCTCATAGTGTCTAAACCCTCTGTGAACCGGGAGTTCCATCTGTAGCGAGAGCCAGCTTTGTTTTTGGTGAGGTGGGCCTTGCCATTCAGGAAAATAAATTATGTGAAATTATAGGCTTGCGAGTGAGAATGAAGAGCGCGCAAAACACCCATTGCTCTCCAAAGTCATTTTATTATGATTCAGTCGCCTCTACTTATAATCTAACATCTTTTTGGTGCAGTTTTGTGTTTTGCGCCCACCCAGATTCCTGCACCATTTGTTTACACACCCATTACCTATTCTGCCGTCCTCATTTACCTTCATCGCCCTTCAGATTTTCAGCAGTCGTCTTCCTCACGTTGTATCTCTGATGCTCTTCGCTGTGACCTCATGCACGGTGACGTAAGCACCCAGGCCAGGGGAAACTAAGCAAGTGGTGGTTTTACCACCAAAGTTTTCTGCGTCCACGGCGTCCGCTGGTCTGAGAGCTTCCCAGTGGGTTTTCTTTCACAGAAGTTCGCCTTTTCTGTTGTTCTCTCTTTTTTTTCTTTCGTGCTGTTGGACCCCCAACTGTTCAGAAGCATTTCTACCCCTGGGAAGAGAGTGGGAGTTTTCCTTAGTGCAGAATAAAAAGATGTAAATCCGTTGAAGAATCCCTGGTGGTTCATTATGATGGTTCTTTTTGGTGGGTATAGTATCCCTGCCATTGTCTTCCCCACGCTGTCGGGAAAGGCTTGCCCTATACAATCGGCTTTTCTTTACACTGTAGGCATATCATTATTTACACAAAACACATATCATTATTTTACACAAAGCACGATAGAAACAAAATTTCTCTATGTATTTTATATATATTTTTCTCCAGTGTCACCCAATTCATTCCCATTTAATCAGCAAAGACCAGTGGATAATCCTTTTTTGTAAGATTTCATCACAGTAAACAATAGGAGCAAAGTAGGAGCAAAACCATTGCAACTGTGCGTGGATGTTAATGTCTGGACTGTAGCTGTATGTTTGGCAGGTAGTTTAATTACTCGGACGTAGTTGCCCGTTGAGTGAAAACACCAGAATGGTGTGAACGTGGGGTCGAGGTTTAAAGAGGTTACAGGTGCCGAATCCTATGTACGGACCCGCTCGGGCTACGGATGGCATGCGCCGTTGCGTTTGCCTCGTTTGCAGGCGTTTGCTTGTTTGCCAGCCGCAGTGGCTTCCCGAACATACAGCTCGGTGGCCCAACCACGCCTCGCCCTCCGTACGGCTCGTTGGGAAGCCTGCTTGGAGGGGAGACGCCCAACCGTTCTACAGAACTCTCCGCTTTACCATGAGATGTCTACTTTTGAACCCTAATGGAAAAAGTGAGTTTTGGTGACCCGGTGCTCTGCGATGAATTGCCTGGCATTATTAGTGTAGGAATACAGCTTAAGAAGCAGCTTGATACAGAGAGTTTTGTGCAGTTTACCTGCTGTTTTGATGAAGGCTCATACTCGGCTGGAAAAGATTAGTCATCGGCGTGACACTGCACAGCTTTGGAGCGACATTCATTATATCATACCCCCTGCATTCTTAAATGCACCTGCTCATTTATTTTTTATTTTATTTTTATCTATTTATTTATTTAAGATTAAGTTTTTACTGTTTTTCCAGGCACAGGTTTGATATTCTGTACTTTAATTGATGTTTTCATGTAGTGATACTCAAGTTATAATTATAAAAAGCCTCATTATTTTTGTCGTTTGTTGGTGTTCCCTCACCGTGAGTTTTTAAGAACTTATGATTCCCGCGCAGCCAGAATCGAGATGTTTGAAGAGCCGCCGGGCTCCGTTTTCAGCGTTTTGCACAGTGTCCAATTAGTCAGCAAGTCGGCTGGTAAGACAACAGGCAGTGACAAGTGATGACTTTGAACACGGTAACATTTTAAAATTCTGAGACGTTGCGTTAAATAATTTGTGTTCATCTGAAAGATGTTTAAATACTCAGACAGGATTTTTCTGGTTTTGAAATGAAATCTGTAGCTAGCTAATAATTATAAAACCAAAGCCAAGTGTGACTATCTAGTAGTGCTAATTGCTAATTAATTCATTCAGGGTACTTAAAATGGATCATTTAATGTCTTATTCAGCCTAATAACTCAGAATTTCTTTGTGTTATTTTCTTTATTGGAGTGGCATGGTGCCTCTGTGGGTGGCACTGCCTCCAGTAGTAGGGGTGGGGTCGTGTGTGTGTGTGTGGAGATAAGGATTATATTACATTGCGTGGACCAGATGTAAACTACTTCATACATCCATCTTCTGTCTGGTTATCCTGGTCAGGTTTGTGTGGAAACCTAGTGTAGCACGGGTCACATGACCAGGATACAGCCTGGAAGACATGCCAGTCCATTGTAGAACGTATGCATGCATCCAGTCATACGCTGTGGGCAATTCACAGATGGCAGTTACCTGCATGTCTTTGGACTGTGGAAGTAAACCAGAGTAGCTGGAGTGTGTCTCCATGACTGAGAACATGCAAGCTCCTCATGCACTCCGAAGGCAAAATCCATAATCCCGACCGTGGAACCACCCCTAGTCAACGCTTCAAAAAACGTCTTAGGATTGACTTGGATTGCTGTTTTCTGACAGCCAAAATTGAATATTCAGAATATTTATGCGATGCGAGTACGTGTAAATGACCAATCATAATGCCAAGAACTGATGCGGGCCGTGAGATTTATGCCACCCCCACCATAATGATTATTTAAAGGCTAGATAAGCGATTTAGACCAACGCTTCATAGAAAGCCGTCAAAGAAAATGTTACTGATAATGACTCGCTTAATTATTGCGGACATGCTCTTGATCTTGAGCCAATAAGCTAGGTCTCTGTTTAGCTTTTCACACCTCATTACTAAACTCATGGGGTTAAATGCTAAGCTGAATGTAGAAATTACATATACTGTGGGCTTCCTCTTTAGTGCAGGCAGCACATTCATTTGTAAGGTGTGGATCTTACAAATAGTTACTGTGCTTCCAGAACCTTGTTCTTACCCACACAGGTTGCTTTGACGCTCTGGTGAGTTTTCAGTCCCGCCCCTGAGCTGGAGCTCCCCTGTCCTCCATCCAAATCACAGCTCGTGTCCCCTGGCAACCCAGCCCTACACAATTCCCTCCACCACACACTGGCAAGTTTTAAGTTTCACCTTCAACTTTTCTTCATGCTGTTCAGTAATTGCTGGTGCCCCGTGGTGTGGGTGGTACGGGTGGCATTTCGCTCCCCATTTGCGGCATCTCACCGCACAGTTACCGACAAGCAACCTCTATGCTTACGGCTACCGAAAACACAAAAGGCTTCCTTCTGATGCGTTACTGTTTAGCATCTACATATGTATAATTTTACTCAATAAATTTATTCATTTCTCAAGACACTGTGGGAAGTCACTGTTTTGAGGGAAAGAATCAAAAACATTTTGTCCCCACCATACTGGTCCAGACAGGGTGCATTTTTTTTTCTTCCTTTGTCTTGGGAACATAATGTTGAGGTCATTAGTACTTAAGGTTCTTAGTTTGGCTTTCTCAAGGTACCTGCTTAGGGGACCATCGGGTTTTAGTCTTCAACGGTTGCAGCTGCGTAGGAGCGGTCAGCTGTTTGACCTCAGCCAGACCTCTGCCCTTCTTCACGTCTTTCCTATACCCTGCTGAAGATGGGTGCTCCTCACTTCCTCTGCATCTCCTAATGAGTTTAAATGTTGCTCTCTCACCCTTTCTGGGGAATAACTAACGCTCATAAAATGACCACGTGTCTCCGTTACCTGTCTCTTGCGTTTTGTCTCTCTTACAGTGACGCCTTTGTCTTCGTGTAACGGCCCTCTGCTCATAGTGTCCTACCAGGCTGTCAGGAGTATAACTGATGTTCCTCTGTGTTTACCTGCAGGTATAAAGGAGGTGATTTATTTATCAGACAAGTACCACGATAACCCTGAAATGACTGCCTCGAGACGCCTCTTTGACATGGCGGGGGTCACATGCAGGTGGGTAACTTGGCTGTGTAATTGCTGCCTTATTATCTGCCAGAGCCCCATATATGTAAATATATATACACACATCCATTGATTCTTTTGTTCTGTCTTGGGAACCACCCACCCTGCAAATTAATGGATTTTTCTTTACCCACGATTCAGTGCTGCTGGGGTGAAGGCAGGCCAGGGGGAGTGGGTGTATTGAAATGGAATCCTAGTTTTTGCCTGATGCAGTGATAAATATGTATAAAATAATGACTGCTTAAAAGAATCAACTACTGAAAAGTTAACTTTAAACTGTTCTTAACTTTCAATCTGTTCTGTGTCTTTGCTATAGTATGAAACATAGGGAAAATAATTTTGTTTGCCCCGTTTGTCATAAATAGCAGCAAGCAGCATTCTGTATATGCAAAAATTACGTTTATAGTTACTACTTCCTTTTTATTTATGAGTCAAGACAATATTGAAGTGTATTTAACTCTAGTCTTTCTGTAGGTGTTTGTTTTGTCACATAAGTTTAAAAACTTGGCCCCAATCATAACAATTGTTACAATTGGAAATATGTGTCGATTTGATGTCTTTCTGTTTGTCCCTTTTTATGGTACTCCGTGCATAATGGAAAATCTTTGGGGTCAGACCTCTGCATTATGTACATTTTAGATCACCTTTTTTTGTTTTAATATCACTTAACCAGAATGTTGACTGTTATTTTTCATATCTCTTTTTAAAAACAACCTCTCATGGCATAGTAACTCAACTTCTGAAGTTTTATATTAATCCTTTGTGTTGAAGCAATGAGTAAATGTTTGCAATGATTAATGTTGTTTTTTGGTGCATACCCTTCACACATTAGAGAATACAATGTTATGTGTTCAATCCTCTATTTTACATAATCAGGAGTAACAGATTACATTTTAAAGTGTTTTCTTGTACTTCACCTCTAACTTTTTTGCAGATGAAGTATGCCTAGTTCCTGTTGGATTGTTGCTAATTTGTTCCTTTATATTTACCACATTCCTTTTTGAGCGGTAAATATTTGGCTCTTTTGGTCATAAAATCTTTACTGCAAAACACTATTGAGTGAACACTCTACTTTTAAGACATTTTAAACCAACGTTTCTGTGTTGTTGTGCTGGAAAGTATTCTAACACCTGCAACAAAGTCTTTATAATTCTACTTTCAAGGTTTTTCTGCAAGCTGTGAATTGATAACTTTTTGCTCTCTGGGGGTTAATGGTGATTTCAATTACAATCCATTAAGGGTTTTTTTCTGTCCCAGGTCTGATTGTTACTCTATCACCAGCTGCAGTTAGCCTCAGCCAATCAGGTCCTTGGCGATTTACTAAATAAGCTGTTTTTCTTTTTTCCCAAACATTCCAAAGTTTTGATTTTTCTGCGCTTCAGTTCTCAGTTTCATTTCTGATTGGCAGTTTTTTTTTTTTTTTTGCATCCAATTAGCTTGCTTGTCTTTCATAAAAAAAAATTTTCTCTGGTCATCATGTTTCTTTACCCCGACTGGTTCAAAGGCAGATGTGATGCATAAAAGTAAAACCATTTATTTGTAGCTGTTTTGTTGACACAAACAGTAGAAAAAAACACACGCTTCGAAGAAACTTTTGTTAGGCAAACGTCATAGCATGTTTGCACGCCTGAAATGGGGGATTGAACATCAGTCTCTGATTGGATGGTAAAAGAGAAATGACCGGAAAAAAGGAGGGTTTTCTGTTCTTGGCTTATTTTTATCTGGCTCATTTTTTTCTGCTTGTTTTGTGTAATTGCTTGAATACGTGTCAAAATTAAAGAAGATTTTGCTGTCTCAGTACTCATGCCCTATTCTGAATTCCATATTCATGGAACTGGGTTAAGTTTTTTTTTTTTTTTTTAAATTTATTTTTTTGGATGAAATTTGATAAAAAAAAAAAAAAAATTAAACTTGGGTCTTACCTATATGTCTGCTTACCAAGCCTCAGGGGTAGATCATGTCGTAGCTCTGGGGTACCTTTCGCAATATCAAAATTTCCAGCGTTATCTATTGGCCACTGGAACAATACTGTACAGTTAAATGTAGAATGGGACCCAAATGCAAGAGAAATAGTCCTAACTGAAACTTGAAGCAATTGGCTTTGACCAATCCTCAGAGTATTTTTAGGTGTCTGTTAAACTGCTAGTTTTTTTTTTTTTTTTTTTTTTTGCCCAAATATTTAAATGGCAGAATTTTGCTATAGTGTGTAATTCCAGACATTCATACAGACACATGAGTGTTGAAATTCATACCAGTTTAACAAATCAAGCAAATAAAAATTCGGCAAAACGGATCAAGAAAAGAAATGTTTTCACTGCCTTGATGGAGTGAGCTTTGCCTCGCTCTGTCAAGACTGAGAAATCGGATACTGATTGTCCAGCCTTGATGTAGTTCACCCCAAGTATCGGTATAGGAATGAAGCAGATTTCGCATATGCTCTGTGACGAGTCTTCAGTATTCACGCGATGTAGCTGCTGTTGGCTCTGTTTGCCTTCATTTTCCCATCTCCGTTCCTCGTGTCACCCGCATAAATCTTGAATGAAACGTTTACGAGGAGAAATGCTACAAGTAATCTAAAGTAGTGTGAGCTCTGGAAGGGACGAAGGTGTGTAAATGCATACTTAAAACCGGACAAAAGCTTGAGAATCGCAGGGAGGCTCTGCCGCCCCCTTCCAGCCGAGCAGCACACGGCGACTCATCTGAAGCCAGATCGGCAGCGTAGTGGGTCGGCACTCGCCTCTGCTGAGCTGCCTGAGCCTGGCTGGCACTTGGCGTGGGGCGTAATGCTGTTGACTGATGTTGGGCAGTGTGACCCCGGTGATTAATTCTGGGAGATTGCATGTCCTGACTTCCCTCTCGTTCCCCAACGTGTCGCTCCATAATTGGTTCTTTCACAGATCCGATATGCTGGAGGACATCGAGGTGAGAGGTTGCGAATTTAAAGACCTTCCTCATCTATATTTGGAGGCGAAATTGAAACCGGCTGAAAATGAGAAAATACAATAACAAAGATGACTAATTTTTTGTCACTTTCTCTCCCTCCTCCCTTCTCATTTTCATTTTTTTTTATGTTTTCCAGGCAGTTTGTGCCAAAATGCAGCGAGATTGTCATTGATTTTAATTCAATTAACCGGACAGCAATGGGCAGTATGGAGAAGTCCAACCACTCACCTTAAATAGCCAGAGCTTTCAGCTGCTTCATGTCGCTCATCTGCAGAAGAAATGACTCCTTATGTCTCCTTATCCAAGTGCTGTATCCTCAATTTGAAGAGTGTGTTATTAGCTGGGTGAGGTTACTTTTAATGCTTTTGACCTGACATTATACTGTTTCCTATCATTCACTTTAAGCATCTTTTCCTGTTCTAATGGCAGTTAAAATGGGTATTTTAATGAAATGTGTCTTGATGAAAATGTATACAATTAATGTAGGTGTAGACATTCACCTTTTAAATGTATTTTTGTGTGTGTTACATTGTGTCCACTTAACTGTCATTAAATATGTATAGGTAAAGCCAAATGTTTTGCAAAATTACTATTATTTTTCCCTGCTTGGGCTTTTGTTGCTTCTGTGAGTGAACGCAGGTGAGCACTGCCTTTCGTCAGCCGGGCAGATCTGATAAGGACGTAGTTTTCTAATGATGTCGTGGTACCAAGTGAATCCAGAAAATCTTCCTGAGCCGTGGATAGACTCACTGGTGGAAATTCATGTCAGTGTCACTCTGTGCGTGCACGCCGATCTTCACCGGGTTCAGTTCAATTTCTGTTCATCTGAAAAAAGTTGTTGCTTAGAAACTGTGGAATTGAAACTTCTGATACTTGACTTCTGCTCAGCTGATGGTCTTAATCAAACACGAATTACTGGTGAGGTAACAGTTCTCCCAGCTGTGGGCCTTTCGTTGCTTATCAGGCTCTTTCGCCATATGGAATCACTAATTTGAATTTCAAAACAAAGAGAAAAAAAGGGGACTGATTTCTTCTCCTGAGATATTGAACTTGAGCGTACCAAACTGGATATGTTTCTCATCTGCTTACTCGACGTAAATAACTGGTATGATTAATAAGGTCAACTCGCCAAGTTAGGCGTACTCATCTCAACAGTTGTACAAGGATCAGATAAATTGCTGCAGGTTTTAATTTTAAGTTTATCCACCTTTTAAATATTCACAGTTGCAACTTTTATCTGTTGTCCTTTAAATTTTCCTTTTTCTCCTTTCTAAACTTTCCTCATATAATAGATTTTTTTGGCTGTTGTTATTCATCTAACCAGTAATCCATATTTAATTTATATTGGAACGTTGGTTGGTTTTTTTGAATATATACATACGCTTCTGTGATACCGCTTCTATGTGTATGGAGCGATTGTACTGCTGGCGTTCCAGTTGTTAAGGAATTACTCTCTTGGCTGTGTGCTTCCCCAGTGCCGTCTGTTCTGTGGTTTCTCTCCAGCTGACTCCCGACTTCTGGTCAGTCTGCTGATGTGTGACTTTTTGCTCAAAACCCTGAAATATGAATCCAGGCACTTTGCATTGTCAGGTATCCAAAACGTCACACGTGCTATTTAAAAATCTGCTTCAATGGTTATTTACATTTTTTTTTTCCCCCCCTTTAGTCCCCGGCTGATCTGCCTTCTGCATTTTTGGAAGATGCATGTGATGGAATCAAATCTTTTGCTGAATAGGTTATTACTTTTTTTTTTTTGGGGGGGGGGGGGGCTATATTATATCGTTATTATGCAATTAAGGCATATTCCAGAGAGTTGGGCTATTTTTCATTTAATTGTTCCAACTTAAGCGTGAACACCAGCTGAATGACATACGGGTTAGGGGTAGGCTACGTCACCCCTTGCATTGTTTGATCTTATGCTCGGTTAAAATAAAACTTTTTTTTTTTTTTAAGGAATTGAAATAATGGAACGCTTCACCAGCTCAGAGCTAATTTATTTCCAACTAAATTACCAGCAAATTAAATAACGTTAGATTTTATCTTTCACTTTGTTCACCTTTTAAAGTCTAAATCAGGTCATCCATCTTCCAACCACTTTTCTTGGTTGGGGGGCCTGGAGCCTATCCCAGGCTGCGCAGGTTACAAGTCTGGGGGGGCACCCCAGCCAGGATTCCAGTCCAGCACAGGGCACATGCACACAATCTGTGGGCTGTTTAGAGATGCCGATTAGCTTAACTGCATGTCTGCGTGCTGCAGAAGGAAGCCTGTACAACAAGGAGGGGACCCTCTGAAGTTCACACACACAGAGCAGAGGCAGGACTCGACATCCAGATGGAGCGTGAGGTGACAGTTCTACACATGCTGTCAGTATTTTTTACAGATGAAGAACAGTGAAATTCAGCTTCGTGCTCTGCTGCCTGTCAGCTCACGCTTCCTTAAACTACTGCAAAAAACAAGGACTGTTTTGCTCGCCTTACGGCGGAGGTGTGTGACTCGGTGAGTTGCGCTGTTGTGCTCGTGGTCAGCAGAGCACCGGTTCAAATCACGATTTCACCATTGGGCCTTTGAGCAAGACCCTTAACCCCAGTTTAGGACCTCATGGCGCTGCTTTTTCAATTGTGCTCGCTTGAATAATAGTGTCTGGTAAATAAAATGCTAATGCACCATATTCAGGTCGCAAGACGATTTTTTTTTTAAATGGCTGGGCAGCATAGACGAACTGCCTCATGGTATATGCATCACTGATTCTATTGCCTTTTATCCAGTTTTAAGTGTTAATCTTCCTATTTAAACACCTGTGCCTTTGGGATGTTGAATCCATGCATTCTTACCTAGAAGGCTCCTCTGCCTTTCATTGACATGAACAATAAGCTTACAATTATATCCATCAGACTTTTTTGCTGGGGTTTACAATGACACTAAAGTGGACTACTTCATCATGCCATAACCACTGTGAAAGGCTGACCTTTCAAATGAGATTTCAGCAAATCAGCAGTACCACAATACTTAAACGATCTTATTGAAGTCGAAACTCCTGGGAAAATTTGAGGACAGAGCTCTGAATCAATGACCATATATTGTTCAATTTTACTCCAAACAAGTCATCACTTATCCCAAGTGACCTGGTGTTCTTACGGTGCAGAAGTGACACCTAGTCATTACAGGTCATCGTCAACTTATGGCCACAGTCGGTTCTGACATGACCAAATCCCCTTACGACAGGTCAAAGTCAACCCTTAATTTGAATTTAAATTATAAAAATATTTTTTTTTTTTGCAAAAATGATCACATGTATAGTGTACTGTATGATAAAATTATATCATCTTTAAGTCATCATTTTGATGCTTTTTTTAAATCACCGTATTCGTTGTTGCTGGCAGATGGAGTGGAAACTGTCATACAGTCGTGGAGACGACATCTGCGGTCGTTAGTTGCATAGGTTGCAAGTCGATGATGACCTGTATTTTATCTAATTTTGTTATTGCTGTGATTGTTTAGAAACTCATGGTTTTGTTGTGCTTTTTTCTGGTTGTGTGTTTGTGCTCCCCAATGCATCATAACAGCTCAACATGTTGCACTGATGTAGGTAAAAGCCAGGGACCATAGGCCAGTAACTTGAGCTTGGTTGTATTACTTGAACTGGCCTTGCTGTTGCACCCTTGTGCAACTCCTTTGCCCTGGATTGTTTCAGTAAATATCTGGTTGCATGATGTACAATATCTGGGAACTAAGCAACAAAACAATAACGGGCAAGAGCGCTCAGTCTAAGGCCTCCACCCCAAGGACTGTCCACTTACCTTATGGGTGATGCTGGAGCAAACAAATGCAGTATTAATTGTAATTTGAAGCCAGATCAAATTGTTGTAGCGGCTGTACAAGGCAGGGTGTGCGATAGCGAAAGGAAACAGAACTGCACTTTTGCTGGTGGATTAGTGAGCACACCTGCTTGACATCTGCGTTTCGTTATGTTAGCGGGCGCTATGGCTTAACGTAAGAAGTGCAGGACAATGGCCAGCTCTGCCAGCCGTATATTGACCCACTGTCCATATGTAACTACAGTAACCATACTGTAATGCATATGTGCTAGAGAGCTACAAAATCAAGAAACGCTGAAAATGATCTTGCATCCGGTGGTCTCAGTCGTAAATATGTATGCAAGTCGACGCAAGGCTATATAATGTATAATGCATGATACAATGGTAAAAACACCTATGCTGATGTCCACTACGTCTGCTCCGAACGTTTTTCAATAAATTTTATTAAAGCTTCCATGGGATGTAAGTACGGTCACTCAATACAATGTATTTGTCTGTTTTATTTTCTGCCACAATGGTAGCTGTATGAGGGGTTAGTATGACGGCTCGTTGGGCAGCAGTGTTGGTAACACCTGCCGTTTGAAAGCCACCTCTACACTTGGTGGCGTTTTGCATGGTCTTCCCATTTCATCAAGGTCTCCTCCCCCAGCCCAAAGAAAACTGGGCTAATGGGTGTCTCTAAATTGCCTATTGAGGGTCACCATGTGCCCAGTGATGCCGCCCTGTCCAGGGCGTATTCTTGCCCTGTGCTGGCTGAGATTGGCTCCAAGGCCCCCCCCACCTTCTGTGACTTGGACTTGAATAAGCAATTAGATGGTGGATGGTATAACGAAAACCGCAAGTTTTTGTTTTGTTTTTGTTTTTTTTTTAATTTATTTTGCTTGTTTTTGTTTAGAACTTGACAGAATCTTGTGTTAATTTCCTCTATTGTTTTAAGTTTTATTTTCTGTCTGTTCACCGCAACAGATGTTCACAGTGTTCCACGCCACTCCTTCAATTGTCTTACACTAATCTGGAGAAGCAATGTTGTTTTAGATGAAACATACATTGTTTATCAATTAACTAGCCGCACCAGCCTCCCTCTTGGCTGCTGCATGTTCGCGGCCTTAAAGTATTGTGCCGTTGGAAATGTTTCGCGCTTTCCCGTGATTCATTGTTCGATGTGATTTCTAATTGCGTCAGAATGTCGGCGTCCTTTTCTTGGCGGGGACTCGGAATTCTCTAATGGGCCCTCCTCCAGATTTAGCAAATGGAATCCAATGTTGGCCGGGGGGTTAATGGCAAGGCCCCCTGAAGACAACCATATTGCATCTAAAAAAAAAAAATAAACCCCAGAAAAAGAGAAAAGAAAACGAGAAAAAAGAAGTGTAACTCCTTTCTGTTTGCTGTGTGGCATTTCCACTATGATTTGCCATGGAAATACACCACCTGTCTTTTCTCTTTCTTCAGCTAGATTTTTTTTGTGTGTGAGACAGGTGGTGGGGCAACTGATTATATTAATTGCCTTTTTCTTTGGAATGCAACCCAAAGAGACACTTATCGTCGTCTTTAGTAGGGAAAACGGCGGCTTTAGTAAACTCTAAATAAAAATACAGCATCAACAGTAAGGCAAGCAAGTATTGTGGGACAATAGTATCAAATTTGTGCATTGCTTGCGTTGTGTTTTTAGTAATTAACTTTTCACCACACTGTATTATTTTATCTGCCTCCTTTCTGCACGTTTGTAACACTTACATACTGCCTAGGCAAAAAATAAAATTGCCATTTGAATTTTTCATTGGACTGCCTTTAGCTTCGATTATGGCGTACATTTGTCATGGTATTGTTTCCACAGGCTTATGCAACATCTCACCCTTTATTTTCATCCAGATTTGCAATATCTTCTCACCGAGATCCTGTATTGACAAGTCAGTTGAACCACTCCATAAGGCCTCCTTCAGCACATCCCAAAGACCTTCAGTAAGGTTAAGGTCGCAACTCTATGGTGACTAAATGATGTGTGAAAATGATTCCTCATGCTCCCTGAAACAGTCTTTGAAAATTCAAACTCAATGAATCTTGGCATTCTTGTCCTGGAATATGCCCATCCGAACAGGGAAGAAAAAAATCCATTCATGATGGATGGAGGTGTAACCTGGCCATTCAGTAGATTCAGGTACTCAGCTGACTTTACTTTATTGCTGCATAACGTTGCTGAGCTGTAATAATGATCCAGTCATTGGCTCTTAAGTATTTGCTGATATAAATTCAAATGGTGACTTTTTTTTTTTTTTTTGGCCCTGACAGCATATTAACTGCTTGTGTGGTGATAGTCAAATTCTAGTCTGTCCTTTAACTTTAAATGCACTAGTTAACTGTTTCATCCCATGAAGCAGAGCAGCATTTAATGTCCCTTGAAGGAAGAATCCCTCGAATGTTCTCTGCTGTTATAACTGCTAGAGGAGGCAACTTTTATGAATCAAAGATGATTATTTTCTTGCTAATAAACATACTCAAATCATGAACATACTGTAAATGTGTTTAGCAAAGAATATTGAGTGTATTTTTAGTAAATGTTAAGTGAATTACATGCCAACGTAGAAAATGTATGCGTGCAAAAACCTTTGACTGGTAGCGTATACCAGCCTGGAAAAGGTTACAACGTCATTTCTAAGGCTTTGGGTGCTGCTCACGAAAGTGAGAGCCACTATCTCCAAATTGGAAAAACCTTGACCAGTGGTGGATCTTACCGGGACTGGGTGACCTACTAAAATCCCACCAAGGGTGTATCAACAATACGTCCAGGAAGCAACAAAAGAGCCCAGGCTTGCATCTGAGGAACTGCAGGCCTCGTTTACGTTACATAGTCGCTGTTCATGATTCTGCATTAGAAAGGGCGTGGGCAGGGATGGAATTTGCAGGAATGGCAAATATGTTTCTTTGGCACAGTGTTCCTATTTTTTGATGCATTATCAGCAGTTACTGTTTTAATATATGAGCTGAGAATGACAGTTGTACTGCATGATCATTTACCAGTAATTGCACTTCATCATAGATTTGATCAAAGTGCTCATTTCACAGGGGAACCACATTCGATTGAGAATAACGTAACGTACAATTTCACATAAATTAAATGTGCGCCATATTTCTGCCATTCCCTGCACGGGGCTCGGTGGGTAACGCTGTTACTTCGCAGAAGGTTGAAGTCCCTCCCATTCTCCGGTCTGTGTGTCTTCTTCTCCTCACTATGCAGGTTGTCTCCCCCCATCCAAAGACATGCAGTTAGGCTAATTGGCGTCGCTGGATGGCCCACGGTGCGTCTGTATGTCCCCTACGCCTAACTGCCGTTCTCTGCAGGCTGTACCCCTCCCTGGTGCCCTCAGCTGCCTGGGAAAGTCTAGGACATCTTGCGACCCCAACCAGGATAAGTCAAGGAGCATAATATGGACATTTGTAATCTTTCATTCTGCCTGAGAGGACCAGCTAAAGACCTATTGGTTACGCATAATTCAGCAATGAAGTGTAGCTAGCATTCTGGAAAGTTCTGGCGTTCTCCCGCACGGCTGCCCGCTGCAGTAGCCCCCGTGTGTTTGTTCCTTATCTTTGTCCAAAAATTTCCCCCAGGGATCAATAAAGTCCGTGGTAATCAAATGGGAATTTTCTAGGTTTGCAGGAAACGTGTGACGACCATAGTCGGCAGTTGAGGTTTTTGGTCTCTTGTCCACTAAACTACTTTTTTTTTCCAGCAATTAGTAAAAAAAAAAAAACAACCCGGAGAAGTGTAATTAAAAATAATGAAATCTTACCCATGGTCCATTGTGACTTAGGCTGACTGTGCTGATAATTCGGTCAACTGGGGAATAAAAATGAATACGCCGCATGAACCTGGACTTCCCTGGTAAAAGTCCCTGAAATTGGATTTGAAAGTCGGGGTAAACTAGTACATTAAATGTCATTATAATCACGCATAAGAGCTGAAGGTAATATAGCTGCACTGTAATTGTGCAGCCGGTGCCGTTAATTGTTAACCCGCTGGCTCCACCCCCCCTTCACACCCATTGTAATCAGATCTCACCTATATAATTATTAAGTGGGGCTTGGACTCCCCCAGGCACAAGGCTGATTACAGGCATGGTTCGGGCAGGACATAAACCTGCGTTCTTCCCAGGCGGCGTCCTGAGCAGCTCCTGACAGCAAATCTGATCGTTGTTAAAATGCCAATAGCAAAGGTTCTTTTTGCAGAGGCACTGGCTAATGTAACATTGGTATTGGTTCAACATAAATAAAGTTACACTTTTCACCATCCCTTCCAACTATCACCTACCAGCCGATGATATCTGCCAGGAAGGATGAAAGGTCCTCCTCTCGTTCACATCTCACAGATTCCCAAGCCGTGGGTCATATATGTGGCACATAGGAGTCAAAATGACTATCAATGTAAGTGACAGTTTCAGGTTCCAATCCTCTGCTTCTTAAAGGGGTCAAAACCCTAATATTCACCTGTGTTTTAGCCTAGGCTTGAATATGTATACAATTGTCTTTAGTTGTCTTGTGGTTTATGCCAATATTCTTGAAAGTAATTATGTTTCAAGTTATGCTACAATTACCCAATACATCAGTCATCTTGCAATTACTTGTTTACTATTTATATCTTTTTTACTGAGCAAATACTTTTAGCCAAAGCAACATACATTACTGAGAGAAAGTGGGGTCAGACGGTTGAGACCTTGCTTAAGAGCCCAACGCTTTGCAATCTCTGGGATTTGAGCCAGCAACCTTCCAATCACAGGTACAGTGTACTAAACCCCATTAGGCCACACCTTTTACCTGGATGCACTGTTTGCGATGTTACATGAATAATGACTATATAATCTTCAAATGTATAGGGATAAATTATGATTGATACAACTGTGAAATGCAGCATGTAGCCAGTACATGGGGGGATGTTTTCTGCTTCTTGTGAATTTTAAACAGGACAGCGGCATGCTGTGGGTTATTAGCTCCCAAGCTGATGCATTAGTGACATATCCTTTGCATAGGAATTGAATAGCAGTAGATTTTGGATAAGCTGTTGGCTCAATTATGTTTTATCAAGCTGCTAATTAAAAACTGATCTCCTGTTCACATCACAATTGATGCATTTAACTTTTTTTTTTTGTGAAAGAACTGTGCAGTTCTGATATACAAACGCTGCTTTCTTTCAAGAGGCGGCTGTAAATTTAGATTGCGTGTTGTCAGGATGCTGAAAACTTGACTCAATGCTTTTCCTGAAGATAGTCGTACCTAGAGTTAACCTCTACAGTTCTTTTGTGCTCATGTCATTCCCACTTTTTTAATTAGATAAATCATTATCTCCTAGATCATTTAACTGCATATCAGACAGACCTGCTTGTTGCTCACCCCCAAGCGAATAAATGCATTTTTATTTTAGTTCACATGTCATATGATATCATATGTAAATATTATAGTGTGCTCTACCCCCGCGCTATGAATAGATGAAGATGAATGCTTATGTACCCGTACTCAAACTCATTCAGTGGCCAATAAAGGATTTTTATCACCTGTGACTGTGCACATTCTCTGCCATACTATAAAATCATGTGCAAGGTGAGTCCGTGTCTCTAAATTGACCACGCTGTGTAATTACGCTTGTATGCTGCATTGAATTGAAATCGTATCCAGGATCCTTCGCTTACTGGGACAGACTCCAAGCCCATCCCGGATAAGAAGATGCAGAAAATGGCTGGACAGATAAATACATGCATGCACTGTTCCTAATGTATACCGCATTGTACTTGATGGGTTAGGCAGTGGATCCTTGCAATTCTGAATGTTTGAACGCTTATTGCAAATGGATTGGAAAATATGAAGCCGCATGTCGGTTTGGGATTCCGAACGCCAGCCGCACACTCTGGTGGCCGGATCTCTGAACGTGCAATGAGCAAGAATCTCCGATATCTTCATTCGGCACTAAAGTGCAAAATCCGGATTGTTTCATTTCAGTGGAGTTCTTAAGCTGCCCTGCTGTCTGCGAGCTCCAGCAGGTATATTAGCCAACAGAGAGCCGAGTGCACAGCACCAGACGGTCTGGCTCGCGAAGACGGCCAATTATCGTCACTGGCTCAGCGAGCCAAGAGGATGCTGGAAGTCCAAGAAGTGTGGGAATTCTGCCTTGGAGATCAAGTGAAGACTGCCCAACGGTTTGATGGCAGTTGTGAATAAAGTATGATGATGATAATGATAAAACAATGTGCCAGGGACCTTTCAGGACGGCATTGATGGAACCATTGAATTTAAATAACCGGCTTCACTGCTTACGGTCACTGCAATCCCAGGCCGTTCCCAGGAAACATGGGGGCAGAGGGGGTAGATCCCTTTTAGGGCATTTCTTAGAAGTATTATAAGAGCAGTTGAAAGCTATGGCTTTAAAAAAGGTGTGGGGGGGCAGATGCCAAGCAAGAAATACAAGAAAAACATGTCAGCCCCTCCGCACGCCGATACAGTGACTCACAACACTGCCTGAGGGCTGTGAGCCACTGGGATGCTCGTGATGTATCTGAAGAGACCATCACTGCAGCATGAGATCGTTTCATTAAACACATTTTGCTGGAATTAAACTGCACTGACTGGAGGAGAGAATTGTGCTATTGTCTGTCCTTGGTGGGATTCACGCCCTTGATTGCCATTATCCTGCTGCTCTGACTTTGTTAGAGGGAAAAAAACGTATACAGATCCCCGGAGGGGCGGATATCTGATGATGCCAAATTCACTCTTAGGTTTTACCTAAAACTTTTTTTTTTCCCCCCTTTTTTGTCATGGCTGTCATGTTTTTCATAGCGGGACAGAACATTACTGCCTCTTATATTAATACATCACCAGAAGCAGCAGGATTGCTGTATTAATGGGCATCAGTCAGAATTAAAGGGAGCTTAAACACTTGATTGAAGTTAATGAGGGAGCCATCTCCATCTGATAACAGTGTCTGGTTGGGTCCATTGTTCCCCCCGATTCCTTCACCAGCTGCTCCTCTCCACATGTTGATCAAGTGCCCTGGGACGTTTGGCACTTAGTTGGGTGCAGCTACATCTGTTTTTAATCCATCACTTGGGGTTATTATCCCCAGTTATTTTTGCATCTCCCTCACTGGCGTCCGTCACGTGGGAGGCCTGAGAATGAGACCTTGTACTTTCCGGCAAAAACGTTTCAGCAGTAGTTCATGTATTCAGCACCGCACAGGGATGGTGGGGGGGTCCATGATGGGAATAATTCAAAGTGAAAGATGATGTCGTAGTCCTATTGGGATGTCTGGTGTCCATATATCTAGAGTTACAGCTAAATCTTTGCACAACTAATCTGTAACATGAATTGAGGGTTGTGGGTTCAATCTTTATTTTCAATCCAGAAACCTGTAATTTTGGTGATTGTGTGATTCTTAAGTTGCCCATAGCACTACTGTGGTGGACTGGCATTCTGTCCAAGGTGTCTCCTGCCCAAGGTCTTTCCTGTCTAAGGTGTCCCCTGTACAAGGTGTCTCCTGTCCTGTGGTTCCTCTAGGTCAGAGGATATGGCAGAAGGATGGGAGGACATGCATGGTTTCCTATATTTATTCTGCTGAATATTAAAACATTTTCCAAAAAAATTACAAAAATATGAAAACACTAATTATGCTGGAAGATCTGAGTAAAGATCTAAGATGTCTCCACGGTAGTTTTTAGGCCAGTCCCTGGTTGGAACTCAGTGCTGTGCGGAACCTGACAGGTCACCAAGGGGGGGGGGGGGGGGAGAGGTGGGGCTGCCCCACCACTCACGATCCGCTTGGTTGGTGCTGCCCCCCCCCGGGGGGCGGCCGGGCGGGGGAGCCCGGGGCCCCGGGGCCCTGGGGCAGTGGCGGTTGTGAACGGGG
>JABFEA020000017.1:13740966-13751215 GCA_019775915.2 Cyphomyrus plagiostoma | reverse complement strand
TTCCCGCTTGGGCTCTGGTAATGTTTTGCAGTACATGTTTTTCGTCCTGTTTTCAAGCCCCCCCCCCCCCCCACAGACCGAGACTGCCTCCATTTAAAGACACGACATCACACATCTGCTATCGTCTTTTCCATTCTAAAATCTAAAATAGCTTAAGGTGCTCTAAATGCGTTACCACTTCCTTATATCTAACAACTTCCTAGGTATCATTTTTGTGTTTAATTACACGAACAGTCATTTTTTTCCACACCACAGGTTTTTACCAGTTTTCCATTTAACTGAAGATTTTTTAAAAAAAATTCTCGTTAAGCATTGGAAAGTCGAGTGAACAACTATAAATGAAAATATCAGTCAAAAATATGTCAACATGCATGGAAAATGTAACAGTGCATGTCTGAAATTCTATTAACTGGTTATATGGTGATGGCAGAGTCACATTCTAGGCTGACCTTTAACATTAAATGCACTAGTTAACTGTTTCATCCTAAGAACCAGAGCAGTATTTAATGTCCCTTGTAGGAAAGAATGCCTTGAATTTTTTCTGTTGTTATAACTGCTAGAGGAGGTTACTTTGATGAAGATATATTTTCGTGCTAATAAAGGTACTCAGATTGTGAACATACTGTAAATTTGTTAGGAAAAAAAAGTATTTTTAGTAATTGTTAAGTAACATGCAAATGTAGAAAATGTGTGTGCAAAAACTTTTGATTGGTAGTGTGTATAGCAGCAAAATAAGTCACACTGTCTATGTTAACTCATGATGTGTCTTTTAAAAAAAAACTATGTATTTTGTAGTTTACATTTTCTCTGTAGTAAATGCTTACATGAGTGAGAATGTGTTATGGAAACACGCACATTATTTTAGAATAATAGTAATACTTATCATAAACAAAGGAATAAACCAGAATGACTATATGGTCCATTCATTACAGTCCATGGAAAAAAAATTAACATTGCAACTGATCTTTTTTTTTTATTTATTTTTACCTGAACCAAAGAAAGCTTCGCTGATTTTTTTTCAAGTAATTGCTCGCAGCTGTGACAGGGATTTTTGCACCTAAGGGAGACCAAAATTTCTTTTTGTAAGATGTATGCTGGTGAGAAAGTGTACTGTCATAGCTCCACGATTTACCAGAAATAAATACAAAAAAAGCACAGATTATCAGTTATCAGTTATTTCCAGATTCGTAGAAGGAGAAAATAAACAAATCAGTGTAATTCATTATAGCTGTTTCTGGTTTGAGGCCTACTCCAGCCTCCAGTGCAATTCCAGTTTGCCGTTACCCATGGGACACGGGCAGCTTAATCTCTCCTGGTGGAAGCACAGCACAAATAAAAGATATAGTTATTTGCTTCAGCGTGCGTGTGAAAGCGGAGCTTCCCGGTCCGCTTGACGATAATCTCTTCAGGCTGCGCGGACGCAAATGGCTCGCGCGCTTGCCCAGAGCGGAGCGTCAGCAGATTATGACGAGTCCTCCTCAGACAATGTGCCAGACGTCATGTTTCTCAGCACTTCCCCCCCTCAGACCTCCGGATCTCCGTCCGCCGCTCGCAGGAGAAGCTCTTGTCCTGATTGATTTATAGCTAACGACAAGCACACTTAGTTTTCTTGGAATGGTTTTGCCTTGCGCGCTTTATCAAGATATTAACTTGTGCTAAACGGCCTGTAACCAGGATGGCTTATTAATTATGCACACAATATGCCCATAATGTGCAACTGTGACCAAATATGCCTATGCATTTGCAAATGCAATAAATTACAATATATGATGCAATGCCCTTAGTAATTACTTGAACTCTCTTAATATAAATGATTGTGAAAATAATGACATTGCAAAATATAGCATCATATTAGTATGTACTGTCTTTTAGGAACAATCGTTTTAATAGAAGAGTTTAATATTCATTTTGTCAGTTATTAAAAGAAAAATATAGCAGAACATAGTACATAAATGAGATCTTATAAGTGCTTCTGAGACAATTACAGTCTAATGGTAATAAATGCTTTAATCTTTTAAGGTTTTTTTTATTATAAAAATGCCCTGTATTATCCTTTTTGTTTGTGTAAAACTGCAACCTGCATAGATTGTTTTAATGCCGCTTTATTTCAATACCCCGGTCTCTCAAACATTTTTTCATAAATACACACCCAACTTCAGCCTCCCAGCAGAAACGCAAGTGCGTCTGTCGGTGAATGGGGGACTCTTTAGAACCAAGGCAATTTGTTTTGAAAAAAACTCTTTCCCTAAACAGTTACCCGTGTAGTGTTGCTGTCTTTTTGTGATTTATATTTCAGGTTATGGTATTTGAAAAACTAGGTGATGCTGTAGTTCAGCATCTGTAGCAGAAGCTGAAGTCACTCATTTGGTTGGCTGAAGGTTGGTGCTGAAGGTTGGTGCTGATTGGCACTGAGGCATGCTGGGAATTACTTTTCATTACCCTCATTGTTGCGTTGTTTCTCTGTGACGTGCTTCTTCAGCGCTCTGTAATGCAGGAACATTTTCTTAATTTCTTGGGGTCTCCACTTCATCACTGCTGTCCTCATTTGCAGTGAACCCATTGGCTGCTTGACCATCATATTAAACATCTCATAATCACATCTCTCAGGTCTCGTTATCGTCAAAACAGCATATCCGGGAAGCAGGGCACGTTAGGGGGGTCAACTACTGGGAGCCAAGCATGCAGTCAGCCTTTGTAACTTCTGAACAGTTATTTCATCATCCATCCATCCATCTCACTTACCCAGTACATGACTGTTTATTTAGGATTTAATTTGGGACATTAGATACCATAACTTGCATTTGAAGAGTAACTCATCCATCCATGGCCTATTCCAAGAAACAGACACCATAGGGTGAAATGTAGAGGGACACCCTGGTTGGGATGCCAGTCTATTACAGGGCGCACACACACACAAGTTGGTCTTCCTAAATGGGGTCCTTACATTCATTTATATGGGAAAAACCTAATCCCAATCACGACTCCCTTAACCCCTACCCATTCCTAATCTTAACCGTAAGTAACCAACCGAAATACAATACTTTTTGCATTTTTACTTTTTGATTATATTCACAGATTCTTTTTTAATTGCAGTTATCCAAATGGGGACCTGAAAGATATCCTCCTATGTAACCCCCCCAATCTCACACTATTGTTTATACTACAGTTTAGAGATGAACTACTCCGAAAAGGTAGTCATATTTAACTTTTTTAATCAGAATAATTCAAACTATTCATAGAATGACTGCAATTCTACACAGATCCATATGTGCACTCCCCTGAAATGAGGCCATTTCTTGTAGTAACTGAGGTTTTTGGGCAGATCCAGACAGGGGCTCCTGGGTGTGGGGGCTGTCCTCCAGCCCGAGGGCTGTAACCCTTTGGGCCGCAGTCGTCGTGTTCCGTTTAATTAGGCTGTGAGAGAGGTTGAACAGACATGGCTGTAATTACGGGGAGGGCGGGAGAGTATGCACACTGCCTCAGACATTTCAGGCTCGCGCTCGCCTTTCAGTCGTCCCGCTTCTCTGACGTGAATTACAGCCTCAATACTGCTATTCAGCAGGGCCCCAGTGCATGTTTGCGCTCTGCTTTCCTCTGCGATTGTCAGCATGATGCTCTATTCCTTCCGTAACACCCCAGTCTTACGCTGTGAGTACAGCTAGGTGCAACTGCTAGGACCGTGAACTACTGCCCTAGGGATAAGGCTTTTAGCTGCGTGCCGCATACTTTTAACTCATGCATACTACACGGAAAAAAAAACCCATCTACATTCTTTTTTTTTTTGACCTTGCTTTTTCATTCAGGGGGAAAACAGTAAAATCACAAACATACATACATTGAGTTCTTCATTCAAACTCAACAGACCTGAATCACTGAACAACCAGACATTTACCAGCTTGGATCATCACCCGCTTCAAAGGCTATCTTATTCCCTGTACGGTGTCCTTGAGTGTCTAGAAAGGCGCCTATAAATAAAATGTATTATTATTATTATTGCATGCTTTGTTCTTGAGGTGAGTTTGCCCTCACCATTGTTACACCAGACATGTTCACTAGAAAGCATCGGTAACACTTTACTTGATGGGACACGAATAATACAGTATTATATTATTACTTATGTATTAACCCACAAATAAAGTCTTACTCATAGTTACATACTGATCTCATGTTAATTCATCATTAATGAAGTGTAACGTTTTATGCCAAGCAGTTACTACATCTGTTAATTCTGTAAACCTTTGAGAACTACTGAACAGGTAATGAATAACAAGTGAAATGCTGATCTCACGTTAGTTCATCATTAATTTATCACCTTTTATCTCAAGTAGCAACTATATAAATAAAAAACAGATCAGCAAAAAAGCTGTCAACTCTGTCAAAACTTTAAATTATTATTTGTTGAGTTACTATGATTTAGGAAGCTCCGAAAGCTCAGTTCCATCAAGAAATTCCAGAAGTTTCTGGAAGGCATCCGGCTCTGTCACACCCATCTGCTGGCCCAATACAGATGCACCTGAGCGAGGACTTGCTACCGCTAAGCATGATCGGGTATAACTGATTATGCAAACTGTTAAAAGAGGTTCCGGACAGCTGGAGGATGACGGGAACTGTTGTAACCAAAGGCTTTTATCATGCAGAAGCGGAAGCATCAATCTGCAGGCAGGCAGGCGGGCGGACAGGCAATGGACCGCTTGCAGACAGCTAAAATGTTCCATTTATCAAATCAAATGAGACCCCAGACACACAGGTTACCCCCTAGAGTTGAGGCAAGAGTTCGATTGGTTCCCATAGTTAGGGACTCAGGTGTTTAGCTGAGTGGAATAATCCTTTTGCACGGTTGTTGTGCAGGTTGTGATGACATTGGTTCAATTCCCAGTCGGCGAAGGACCAATTGCAGTTTTCTGGGTCTAGTTGGACGTCTGCTTCCTCCAAGCAGGTGGGGGGGCTTCTGCCTGCTGATGGCCCAGTGGAGCTGACTGGCAGGCCTTCTCCACCTCTGCTCCTTTGGCTGGAACGCCTTGCTGAAGCAGGGACACAGCATACAGCCCCCCCCCCCCCCATTGGGAGATGGAGATGAGGCCCCCACCAGGCACGCAGGCTTCATATCTTCCTGGACTGTTTGTCCTCCTTTGTTTCCCAGAAACGGCTTCGTTGCTCCGAACGGAGATCTTTGCTTATCGGCACCATATCTTAGAATGAATATGACGAGACACTCTATATCAGAATGGTACCTGTGTGTTTTAATATCGATTTCATCTCAATATTAAAGAAAAATGAGAAAAAAAAACACACACAAAACTGCCAAGAAGCTGTATTTACTCATTTTTGCTTTATCTCTATAATTTAAATACACTCTCTACTTCAGACCTATGCAAGACCAATGGAAATATTTTAATGCATTCTGCTTTTTGTTGCATTCACAAATATTAATGACAGCAGGGAACCTGCTTACAAAACCTTTTACTTTTTTCAGTATTGATAATTTTATTTCTTTGGATTATTACTAATGCAGTATTATCTTGCACTGAATTTCTTTATTTTAGTTTGCAGAGAAACAGCAAATGTTCCTTCCTTTGTGCTTAAAAAGCTTCTGTCGACGCATCAACAACACAAGATATAACCTCACGGCCAACGTATGGATGCTTAGAAAAAACATAGCTTCTGCATTTGAGAAACGTGTGTTTGAGATAATATAAAATTACCATACAGAATAAAGACAAGAGCATTTCATTTTTCATATCGAGATTAATGAATGAACAAATTCCCAAAGTGAAATAAGGCAAAACCACATCAATGGTGTGAAAAAGTGCAAACAGCCTCACGGGCTGCTCACAAGTGACCAAAATAAAATGCCCTTCCGTTGACAAGTGACCAAAATAAAATGCCCTTCCGCTGACAAGTGACCAAAATAAAATGCCCTTCCGCTCACAAGTGACCAAAATAAAATGCCCTTCTGCTCACAAGTGACCAAAATAAAATGCCCTTCTGCTCACGTGACCAAAATAAAATGCCCTTCCGCTCACAAGTGACCAAAATAAAATGCCCTTCCACTGACAAGTGACCAAAATAAAATGCCCTTCTGCTCACAAGTGACCATAAATAAAATGCCCTTCCGCTCACAAGTGACCAAAATAAAATGCCCTTCTGCTGACAAGTGACCAAAATAAAATGCCCTTCTGCTCACAAGTGACCAAAATAAAATGCCCTTCTGCTCACAAGTGACCAAAATAAAATGCCCTTCTGCTCATAAATGACCAAAATAAAATGCCCTTCTGCTCATAAATGACCAAAATAAAATGCCCTTCTGCTCACGTGACCAAAATAAAATGCCCTTCTGCTCACAAGTGACCAAAGTAAAATGCCCTTCTGCTCACAAGTGACCAAAATAAAAAGTACCCTTTGTATTATTTAGAAAGCTCTTGTTTTAAAATCATATTTTTTACAACAGATATCATTATTATATATAATTTACATTAATTTATTCCACAACTCCTGTTTCATGTATTAATTTTGTAGTGTAATTTGTACTGGTGGTTTCGTAAATTATATATATATATAGTATTCCACAATAATCGTGCCAAATTCCACACCTGTACATAATTAAATTGTTTTCAGTTAATGATTCAAAGTTTACATTGTTTTTCTAAATAACCACTATCTGAATTATGTGAAATCCCCAAATAGCCGTTCCTTAGGGGTTTTAGATAAATCCTTTTTTATTAGACTGCTTAACACGGACCTTGTTTATCCCTGGGGAATTCCAGTTTTGAAAGATGATGAAATGCAGTGGAAAACACTATATTTTGCATCAGATTAATCCATAAAAAAAGGATGTACTGAAAACTGAGGGATTAAACAATACAGTCATGCATTGCTTAACAACGGGGATACATTCCGAGAAATGCATCATTAGGTGATATTGTCGTCGTGCGAAAATCATGGAGTGATCTTACAAACCTTGATGGTTTAGCCTACTACACACATAGGCTACAGTAAACTTTTTATTGTAAGTAAAAACAATACACTAAAATAATGATTAAAAAGTACAGTATAGTAAATACATAAACCAGTAACAGTGTCAAGTACAATTATGTACAGTACATAATATGTGCTATACTTTAATAAGACTGGCAGTGCAGTAGGTGTTTACACCACTACGACGTCACTAGGCAATAGGAATAATTCAGCTCCACTGTAGTATAGTGTAACGGGACCACCGTTGGACGTAAGCGTTGCTATCTGGCGCATGACTGTATTCAGAAAAGTCACCACCAAAAGTGATAGAGAAAAAGGGAGAGAGAAAAAGATTCAAACAAAAATGCTGGGACAACAGATTCATTAACAACAAGGGACAATATCTTCAAGATGCTTACAACAGATGTTTGTTAGGGAAGTTGTTACACTCCATCCGAATCATTGCCCTTAAAAAAATAATAACACGTCTCCCCGGGTGTCAGTGTATACGTCTTCAGCCCTAATGTAACAACAAGCAGATAGAACTCTTACTATGCACAAAGCCAACAATTCTCTAAAATGTCAGATTAGAAATTAAGGGTAAATGGAAAATTATGCTTAATGTTGCAGAATTTCTGCAGTGTGCAGGAATTCGTGACATGGCCAAATATTGTTGAATCAAACCACTGTCATAATATATAGAATTATATATTAGAATTAATATGTAGAATATAAAATGCAAAAATACATAGAAATCCTCCATATTTTAAACATTTTATTTGTAATGTATAAACACTTTACATAAATTACTTCCTCTGAGACTAATATTTGATGAACAGTTAATTGGAATTCATAGAAAAACCCTATTGTACAGAATTTACAAAAAAGCTTATTTTCCTTTGCTTTGTGTGACACTTTGTTACATCTGTTTCAAGAAGTTTGAAGAAGTACCGTACTTACCTTGAATTTTCCTACCCAAAGGAAACCATGTTACTGAAATAAAACGACACACCGAACATTCAACCATCTCACTGGCAGAAATGTCCATTAAAAGCAGCACGGAGGGTTGGGTTCATTGACAACAGTGCTTCCCACATTTGCATCATTACTGAGACGCGTGTAATTTTTCTTTTTTATTATTAAGAGCAAAACTACTTTTGAGAAGCAAAAGTCAACCATTCATAATGAAAACGAACATTACAGACTTTGCCTAGAAATAAAACAGACAGGCGTCATACATACAGTCCAGCAGAATGCAGTGATATGAATATGTAAACACATTTCTTTTTTCCTTTTTTTTAGTTTTTTAAAGCAGATAACCTTTTACGGTCATTAGTAAAAACATCTTGATCTTCATTATAAACTACAGCTCTCTCTCTGGCTCCGGGGGAGTCCACAGTCTGGGGGAAGGTGTGGATTACAGACAAACATCTGCAGCACAACCTTTACAAGGCTTGCAATAGGAGTTTTCTACATTTACGCTGTAAAAGGTTTGTTCCATGACGCACAGCATTTCTGTCACCCCCCCCCCCCCACCACCACCACCACCACCACCACCACCACCACCAACACCACCCACTTGGAATGGCCAGTTTCTTTGGCAGTTGGTGTTCCATGGTTTGTTACCTCTTCCCGATCTCGCTTTGCCTTAAGAACTGGATGTTGTTAGCACTGTCGGCTAACTCTGGGTATTGCTCAATGGAGAGTACATAGTACCCATCATACCCCAAGACTTTGCCACCACTCAACAGTTGCCTCTTCTCCCCCTCTGTCCACAGCCGGGCACCCTCTTCCCCGTCACGCACACGCTGCTGCTCCCGGGCCCAGGCCGACGCTAGCGCCCTCTGCCTGGCCTGCTCCAGAATGCGGGCCTTCTCCTCGTCCAGCGTCATGCCATAGCGGACGTGCAGAGCCAGCGCCCCGTACTGCATCTCCACGTCAGCGAACCTGCGAGTCCTGCCGTTCACCACGGTGGTGGACTGGGACACCGTCACGTTGACGCCGTTCTCCAGGGCCTTGTGGCCGCTAGTGAGTCTCAACGTGCCCAGGTCGCTCTCCGGCAGGCCGGTCTTGATGAAGTAGTGAGTGTCCCTGCCCTCGATGGTGAAGTGCAGGTTCTCCAGGTAAAAGGCGTTGTTCAGGATGGCTGCCACTTTGACGCAGTCTTCATTAGCAATGTTGAGCACATTGGTAGTCACTCGCCCCTGACTGATGGCCAGCATGACGCCCTTCCCCATGAGGGACTTAACTGTGGCAAACCAGAGCCATGACTTTTCCCGGATGACTCGCCGCCTGCCCAGCTGAATGTCTGGCATCTTCTCGAATGACAAAAAGGCCTTTGCTTGCCGTACTACCTCTTGTTGGACACCAGAAATGGACTGAGTGGAAGGAACAACGTGTTACGGACATAAAAACACAGAGGCACTTGAGCAGTGCACCCATCCTCTACGGCTTTTACCCAGTAGAGCATCTTGGTGAGTTTACCAGTCTATCCTATGCATATTGCCTTCCTTTGAACATTTCAAGGACTGAGTGAATTGTGCTTTATTGTGTGTAACATGCACAAACTTGGTTACAAATCACCATGCCTGCTTATCCATTTATCAGTGTAATCGCAGTTCAGAATCATGACTGAAAGGTGCACTAAAAATCCAAATGCTTCAGAACTTCACCCTGACATAAACTCACATTTTTCGGTTTAAGGTCACTATGTTATTTTGTTGTCAAGTAATCACCTATATGTTACATTTTTAGAACTTGATGACACCAATTAAATGATTTTAATTCAGCTAAAAAAATCGGGAAAAACACTTACCGGCAGATCATTCCATATCTGACTTTTCTTCAATTCAAAGGACGGTATCATCATGTCAAATTTGGGGATGGGGTAGCCTGGGATGACATTGTGCAGATGGAACCCGAATGTCACGAGCCAGCTGTTGACATCTATGGTGAGCAGAGAAGAATGAAAAGGCATCCATCTGTTTGTAATGTTTCCAAAAAGCACCAGTGGTTTCGAGAAAGTCATCTCAGAAGGAGTGATGTGGTAAATTAATCAAGATCCTAGTTGGTGAGGTGGGGGCAAGGACTCAAACTCAAAACTCTTCACTACACTTTCAAAAGTCATTTGTTGATGTTATTAATTGCTTTATTAAATTACCCAGTTAATAATAAACTATCAATACGCAGACGTTTTTATGAATACCTGTATAAATTAATGTACAACATGGGATATATTACATAAAGATAAAAAATGTAAAATAATGATAATTTAAAACATATTTTATGTGTGTGT
>JABFEA020000017.1:13711215-13740842 GCA_019775915.2 Cyphomyrus plagiostoma | reverse complement strand
GAATTCTTCTGTTTTGTCTTTACCTGCGACATATTCTTTTACTTCGTGCACTTTGCTGACCGGGTTGTTGTTTCGAAACATGTAGAGGTTAAACGGTGCTGGGTCCTTGCCCACTCTTTTCCACGTGGTAATGTCAGGTACAGTCCAACGTCCAGCCAAGATGTCATAGTCACGCTCACCAAAATGCAACAGCTTGGTCAGTGGGTCGTAGAGGCCGCCATGGAAGCCGACCACCAGCTGAAAGTCTGGGTTTGAGTCAAAGTAAATCTCTCCATATGCGGTGTACTGGACCTGCTTGATCATCAGCCCGTTGCTGCTGAAGACAGCCAGTGGAGTTCCTGTGTTGTCACAGGCGATGTAGAACTCCTCCCCGCTGCTGATCTCCATTGCGAACAGGTGGCCCTGCAGGTCGTAATAAAGCGAGGTGATCTCCGAGCTGGAGTGGTTGTATACATGAGTGATTCTGGTGGGGTAGTTCAAGTCAGCATAGAAGAACTGGAGATGCTGGCCAAGACTCGTTCTGGTGGAAACCCTCCTGCCAAGGCCGTCATAACGGTATTGGATTGTCCAACCATTGCCTTTGCTGTAGACTCTCACGAGGAGGCCTTTGGAATTGTACTCGAAGATCTCGGTCCCCCTCTGCCGCAAGAATCCGTCTTCGTCCATGCGATACTGCATGTCTCCTAGCCTTGTGATTCGGTCACGCAGGTCGTACCTGAGTGGGGTGAGGCGTGCGCTGTTGCTCGGGTTCAGCAAGTGGAGGTTCCCGTTTAGGTCGTAGTTGTACCGCCACATAATCTTTTCATTCAAGTAGACTGTCTGAAGCTGGCTGTCGGCATCGTATTCATAGCTGTACTTTGTAGTGTTGGCAAATGGCCCGATTTTAATTTCTCTCTTAATGACACGGCCTAAATTGTCATATTGTATAGTTATCCAATACATCAGGGAGCGGAAAATTTCATACTGGATTTCTTTTATTCTGCCATGAACGTCAAAATGCTTAGTGTAGGTCATTACTGCCGTGGAGATGATCTGGTTAATGTCGTAGTAGATGACGCCGAACTTCCCAAACTGCTCGACTTTCCCTGAGATGTCGTCAAACTGATAGAGGTCAATTGGCAGAGGCGTCTCGTTGATGACTCCCTGCATACTGGTCACACGGAAACTGTTGTCATACGTATAGTCAAAGCGCGCATTAACCATGCCGTCCTCACTGAAGCGGAAAATCTGCCGGTCGATCAGAGGTCCGATTTGCCGGTACCTAATGGTGCAGATAAAGCCCTCGCTCTGGAGGTTGACAGTCTTCAGGACCCCCGCTGTTTCGTCGTATGTGAAACTGACCCGTGTGCTGTCGTACAGGATCTCCGAGAGCTTAGTCTGCCTCCTGTACTTGTACAGGACCCGCCGCCCAGTCCCCAAGTGTGCCACCTTCAGCAGTTGGCCGTCCTCGCTGTAGTCCACAATGACAGAGGCATTGCTTTCCGGGGGGTTGTAAATGTTCCGGTAATATCCGATGGAGCGGATGGTCTGCATTGTGTGCCGGGCTACGCTTGGCATCGTTACAGCCGACAGATGATCCAGTGAATCATAATCAAAAATGTACTGGCGTTGGCTGTGAAGCAAAAGCACCATAGACTGCAAAGGAGTGAGAGAGACAGAATAACAGCGTTCATCAGTATTAAAATGCAAATGACAGAAGGTATTAATGTTCTGTTTTCACAATGACATACATGTTTTAATTGAGTTATCCTTGACCCACGAGTCTCTAATGCTGCCCTCCTTTGTGCACTCAAATGCATAATTCTAGAGGGTTTGGCAATTAGGAGTTTGGCCCTTAAAGTGCTCTGGTACTTACTATAAGTTAGTCTCTATTTAGAGTTACAATTGCTTAACAGAACAGGTCCTAGTTAAGCTTTTTTGACATTATAAAAAGGCCAGATTTTAAACTGAAAAAGCAGGATAGATTTGTATGGCTCAAAGTGGAACTATTTTATACTAAAAAAAAAACAACCTCACTTAAAATTTTTATTGTGTATTTTCAGCTATTTTCATATTTAAATAGCAAAAAAAATCCAAACCAGAATAAGTCCACACTCCACCCATATTTAAATGTTATCATGCAATTTTACCACTGCTTATGCAAAGTTACTAATTCGTAAAAAGAAAAATAATAATAATAAAAATCATCGGCCTTCTGAGAAGCAAACCATCTCTTTTTTTTATAAAAAAAAAAAAAAAAGCATGCACCCTGATTCCAAAGGGGCCACCAGTGGTTCTCTGCAGCTCCCAAAAGGATCCGTCACCTTGTCACTTGTACTTGGACGGACGAGGCTCTGGTTCCCCAGGCTCTCAGAGTGACATCTGTTTCCACTTTTATATCTTTCTACCTGGTCACGCTACCTGCACTCATGGCAGAAGTTGAGAAAAAAAAAAAAAGAAAAGCTTTGCATATTCAATATACTCTCAGAGTTACTCTGGGGCAATTTCCTTGGAGTCCCTCTATAGAACATCACCTCCAGCCGTAGGTGGAGAAAAAAGATCCACCTGTCAAGACCATTGTGTATTTGAAACATGCTGGCATTAGCTGGCTTCGAGTGACATTTGAGTGACACAAAAGATGCCTGCATGCTCTACAAGGAACACCTACCTTTTTTCTGAGTATTATGCCTCCTGAATGAAATGACCAAATGGTCCTAATAATAACAGAGTGGCTAAGGGGTCACTGCTGACCCCAACGTTCTCGTGCCAAATTTTGACCTTGCAACTTTTAAGCGCTTCCTATGCCCACCAGAATAAATAAACAATATCAGTTATCATTCCAAATCACACCTCCTAGCTGCCAGGAACAGCCCTCAGTGAATCTTGTTTCCTACCAAACAAGAGCCCTAACAGTACTCAGAATGCATTCACACCAGTATGTTTGTTTACAAGTGGCCTCCCTGCAATATGGTTGCATTTCAGAACCCAGTAAATGTTTTTTTTTTTGGTCATGTTATTTTTCTAGAAGATCTGTTTCTGTTATAGGTGCAAACAGATTTTCTTTTTCCACTTCAACCATTTCATAATAATAGGCAATGTTCCATGCAATATTGATTTTTATCTCTTATTTGCACTATAAAAGCAAGACCATAGTCTATTAACTAAGTGTATTGCATTCTAAAATTCTGAAACTTCAAAGAGGAAAGCACACCTATTACACTTAAAAATTCAGTCATTTGTGTTAGTATTAGGCAAGTCAGACCTGGGACCCTACTCACTTTCTCTAAATAGGTATAGCTCCAAGTCTTGCCATCCGCAAACACTCTCAAGACAATTCTCCCTTGACTGTCATACTCCACCCTCTCAGTGGTCGGCCCCCTCTGGATGCTGGTGATCTGGCCCGTGGAAGAGTAGGTCAGGTTGACCGACATCAATTTGCTGCTCGGCACCCAGAGCGTGGGGTGGCCAGAGGTGTCGTAAATGATCTTCAAGAGGAATTTACGGTGGTCATCATAAATTTTCTCTGTCCGCAATGTTCGGTCATAGTCAACTGATAGGAGGTTTCTACCATTCACCTGAAAAGAATAAAAGATGACCGTCACAGTCAGTCGACTTCTAAGCTACTTGATTATAGCCATATAAACAACTTCCTAATGAGGAAACACCATTTACTGTAATTTATACTGCAACAGTGAATTAATTTGCCCCTTTCTCGGTTTTGGTGGAACAGCTCAGATTAACTACTATTTAACAAGGTTTATTTAAGAGGAGAGACTGTCTGGCGTTCATCCAAAACCTTTCAAATGAAAGCTCCTGTGAATTTCGTGGACCCATAAAAGAGAAGTGCTAGAAGATATCTAGTCGAAGTCTTGTTCAGTTACACAAGAGAGATGTTAAGAGACGAAAGCTGTAAAAAGACCATAATAAATAATAAACAGCTTCTGCACAAAAATGAAACATTTCTTCATCATTAATCCTTTAGGAGTTCCTGTTTGAAGAATTAATATAAAAGTAAGGAAAGTATGTGACTTTGACGACAAACAAAATATACATTAATTAAAATGTGTTATGTTAATATCCATTAAATTTAATACATTTTTGCTGTAATGCTGTAGGAATTCCTTAGAAATAAAATAAAAAGGCAGATACACTAATATGGAAAAGAGAGCCAGCAACCCCAACCCGCTTTAGTCTTGATCAAAGAGTTCCTTATCTGCGTGTGAGGCACAGCTGCTTTATCAGAGTGCTCCTATATGACGGCCGCCTCATTTCCCTACCCTGAGCTTCCTTCCGAAGACATTGACCCGGCCTCTTGTCTGCTCCTTCCTGAAACGCCACTCGACCAGGTTTTGCCCGTTCTCCCCTGGCAGCGTCATATTGCGACGGGCTACCGTTGGATTGGCGGCACCGGCCAGGACGTGCGGCTCCGTTTGGTAGTGTGTATCCAGCCCGTTGGCGTAGACAATCCTCAAAGAGCTGTCATGGCCCACCTGATAATTATTTCTTAACTGGTCTGGGGAAGACAAACAGAGCACAGCAGGCAGTTTACATTTACAGCTCAGCAATGCTAAGCCTAGCAGTTTTTGCTTTATGTGACATATAACAAATGTCGGTTAACAACATCAAGGTCTTTTTATGATTGAAATTATGATGAATACCTTTGGCACGTCTGTATACTATAAAATAAACAGTAGAATGCAAGTAACCGACGACCTATGAAAGCCAGCATGTGAGATTGTCTTGCCTCATAATGTTAATTTCTTCAACATATTATATCTCATACATTTTACCAACAGACCTTTAATATATTTTGTCCACTTACCAATGCTGTACGCATTGTCTATCAGGGCTAGTACTTATTATAAATGACTTCAGTCCGCTGTCTACTGATGCCAATACAAAAAACGCAGGTATAATAGATTATCTAACTGCATAACTGTATAATATCTCCATGTCAGTTGTAGAGTATTCATGGGCCGCAAGAAGCTGTTGTTTAATTCCAAATGCCAAAGAAAAACAGTGCATCCAGCGACATTAGTGCATTGTTGCCAGAGTCATTTGTCCTCACAGTGATGAATGGCTTTCTGTTAACCTACATTGACCTTTTTGTCTCAACAGAAACACTGTCTTAAAATCTTGACTGGCTCATCATTTTCTAGGCTTCCTTAGTAACCCACTGAGTACCTTGGACCAGGGTATAGAAGGAGTCAATGGATGAGAGGTTGGTGGTGATGCTGACGTCCTCTTCTCTCCCGGAGGTCTCAATGTCCACTGTAATAGCCCCGTCCATTTCGCTGTGCAGGCTGGTCACCACTCCAGTTGGGAACGTCACGTTTGTGAGCCGGCCCTCGCTGTCGTAACTGCGACAGAAAAATCCATCAGGCGTCCACAAGAACACGTTTGGGTGACTTGCCAATTGACATTTCAGAACTCATTCGTCCGTCCAGCAAATTACAAAATAGGACACGGTCGCCAAATAAAGGATAAGCAAACAGCAGGGTACATGGGAAAGCCAATTCACAAGCTTACCAACTGCTCTGATGATAACTCTATGTACTGAAACCACTGGTTAACACACCTATCTACCAGGTCCCCCTGTGCAGACACGCTCTGTTGAAGTTGAGAATGACTGGATAGCGATGTGGACCTCTTATGGAGAATGGCCAAGAGTGGCAGGGTGTGATTTATTCTTAACTTCTCTTTACTCACTCTCTCCTCCCCAGGCTCATCCCAGTGTCCACAATCAGGACATGCCTTTCAACAACACTGACTACAAAAGGTCTCAGTGAAAGATACATGCGATTGTACCAGATCCAGAGAGAATAGTATTTCATCAACATGAACAAATTTTAGACACAAATCTTTTCCTTAGTCCTATATTTGCGCAAAAGTATAATGTAGAACATGTTTGATAAAGTATTGTAGCGGGACCACAGTACCTTAATGAATATTTAAAATTCATTCCATTGCACCTCAATCCATTCTGTGAAAAAGGCTTGTGTGGGGGAAAGAGGGCATCAGGATAAATACTGGATGATACTCACTCATAAAAGGTAGTCCAGCCGATCTCTGTGCTCTTGGTGGCCAGGAGGCCACTGCTTCCATGGTAGGTGAAGTGAACCAGCTCTTGTCCCTGGGCAGTGAGGGTCTTCAGCCCCCCGTTTGTCCCGACGTTAAGCCATATCACCTGATTGTCCGGAGAAACGATGCGGACTGGCATTCGATTGGGGTCCCTTCGGATACGCAGGGTGTTGCCACTGCTGTCCGTCACTGCCGTGATGTCGTTTTCATTGCTGTAGCTGAAGTTATACATGTAATCCCCAGTGATCAAGCTCATTGTGTACTGGTGGGTGCCATTGATGTCAAAGATGTAGAGCTCCTGGGCTCCAGGGGAGGCCACCTCGTAGAAGTTCATGGAGTTGAGCAAGGGCTTGTTCTTGTATATGGCGCGAATTCGGATGTTGCCCAAGTCGGCCACATATAACGTCCCGTCTGGTGACACCACCATAGAAGATGGGGCGTTGAGCTTGGCATCCTTCGCATAGCCATCTCCAGTCTGGTAACAGTCGCAGTTGGCGTCGTTCTTGCAGTCACACTCCGACGGCGCCCCCGCCAGGTGGGAGATTTCGCCATCCGTAGACACCTGCCGGATGCGGTTGATCTTCTTTTCGTCCGTCTCAGCAATGTAGAGCAGGCCGCTGTAAGACACGGCGATGGCGCTGGCGGATTCCAGCGTGCTCTGGATCGCCCTCTTGCCCAGGCTGTACTCGACGCCTGGCACCTGGCAGTGCATGGGCCGCCCTGCCGCAATACGAACTTGCCGGTTTTCAGTGATCTGCAGTATGACATTATTGTCCAGTACGTAAATGGAGTTGTCCATGGGGTTGATAGCCAGGTCAGTAGGCCATTCCAAACGAACCTGAGTAAGACAAAAAAAAAAAACATATCGTACTGAATCACTCTAACATAAATATGAATTTAAAAAACCGACACCATAGACATCTGATCCAGCATCTCTTCCCCTGCCTTATGCTCTGTGCTTCCTGTAGACTCCAGACATGATTTCACCCTATACTGGAAGAACAGTACAGAATCTCGATAGAGGATACCACACACAATTAACAGATTATATGTTTATAATATCCGTTCTGTATATTTATCTGAACATAAAAGTAGTTCACAATGAGCTGAAGCAGGCTACTTCTTTTCATCCTTCTGGTATTGCGGCCATAGTGACAAGGCAGAGCTTTTTAACATGAGGTGACTTCCAGGGTCAGTCTGCTGAAGGGGGCATGAAGGGGCATGTAATGTGGAGCTTATCTTCCACTTGGGATGCAGGGAAAGCCGCCCTCGGTTAAACAGGCTGTTAATTTCAAGCCAACAATCAGTGACATCGTCCCTTTGAAGATAATGGGCTTTAATGTTTGCGACGTGATAGACTGAGTCTGCCCCTCTCTATTTTCTGCTTTAGTTATATCTGGGAACCTAAGACTTAACAGCAGACATTCAATCCTGCCTTTCAGTCACATACCATGTCATGACTACTGAATGTTGACATCAGACATGTGGATAGGGGAATTGCAGCAATTCAGGCAGACAATGGCATACACTAATTTCTCATTGTTATAGACCAATAACACAGACAACATGTAGTGTATAGTCAGTGTATTGTCTTTTGTTTTACAAAGGCCGTATTCTTCTCTCCGTCGCAATTAAACTGACAAGTGCCGTCTTTGTTTTTGCTCCACTGGACCACAGTACACCTGGGCCGCCAATCCTGGCTCCCTGCCCCTGTTTAATGGCTAATAAACAGCCTCTCCCTGGGGTGAAGATGCGGAGAAGTGAAGCAATAATGGAATCCTGGCTTGTCCTGGGATTTGGGTTATGAGTGCGTAAGCCTCAGCCGAGCTCCAGATCTCGTGTCAAGGTCACATTCTTCTTCCCACTTTTCGAGCCATCAGGAACATTTACATTCATTAGATTTACATCCCGTTCATCGACATTTTCATCTGAATATGTCTGCATAAATGAATTGGTGTATTAGCGCATATCTGCCCCTGCCGTGTCCCTGCTGCTACATAACAAATTTTCTCCCAAGGGTGAAAACTTCAGCTAAAGACGGGAGCCTTCAGCCTTCAGCCTGTGACAGGAAGGCACGCGCGCCTCAGTGGGTTACGAGCAGGCTGTTTTGCCGCTGGACGGATGAGAGTAGGCGTGTCTGTTATGGAGCCTAGAACACCCAATGGATCGTAAGCCAAATGGTCTGGGGTTTAGGGAGCGAAGCGAACATAAGACAACCAGACACGCTCTCGCTAATTACATACTAATCACGACTACCTCTTATAGGGGTAGCCTTGCTGGAGGGGACATTTCGTTTGCTCTGATTTCCAGACTTTTCCTCCATTCTCCTGTTACTAAGTAACCCCAGTAATCCAACCAGATATCTATAGCTCTGAGGCCGAAACCTGGAGGACAGAGGCAGGAAAAAGCACCGTCCTTCTCAACATGCAACCCTCATTCAAAATTTTACATTTCATCTCGTATGTTGGACGTTCCAAGTCTCGCATTCAGCGGTGAGACTGGAGAAACATGCAGCCCACTTCGAATTAAGGCAGCATCACTGACACCACAGCTGTGCTGGTACCAAGTCAAGGTTCAGCAGCTCCTGTCTCTGCGAGCTGCAGGAAGTCCTGTACTCCACTTGATCTCAGAGATCCTTACCTGTGTGGTGACTCATGCTTAATGTGGTGTTTCAGGTACAAAACATGCGTTAATTAAAATGCATTCTGTAACTTCTAGGTCTCCTGCTGCAACGAGCTGGATTTCATGGTTTCGCACTTAGTGGAATCACAGGTGCCTAATTAAACTTGTGATGGGCTATACGTGATAGTTTGATATTTCCTAGCGGAGAAGCAGGCCAACCCAGCTGCGACTGACGTGCCACAAGAGGGTGCCGTGTGCCTTTTGGTGCTCACCAGCACGTGCTTATGTGGAATATGTCGGGCTGCTCATGTCACAGATTTGAACAATCACCTGGCGAATGTGCATGCTGGTGTCACAGGTCAAAGGTCGAGCTGAGGTCAGGTCATTAGATCCTAGTAGGGTTGAGATGATGCCATTCTGGTCCACCTTCCGAATCATGGTGCCGTCAACAAAGTAAATAATTCCATTCTTATCCACCACAATACCTGAATACAAGGAGAAAAAAATAAACCCACACGCCAAAGACCCATCAGACCGAATACTCAAGAATCGAGATCTATTTCAAATACGCAAATAACTAAATGCTACCTTCTGATACTTTATTTACTTTTCATGAAAACAATGTTGTTATGTCGGGCTCGTCTCTCTCTCCAAAGTTAAAAAAACAGACTTGGAATAGTCCATCAAAAAAAAAAGCGATTAAAAAGGGGGAAAATAGCAACAAACTTCCTTCTACCTGTGGAGAAGGTAAAATTACAGCTTTCATCATTTTTTAAATGAAACAGATGAAAGACAGCCAGTTGCCATGGTTACAGTGGCCTACTAAAATGTCAGCCTGATAGAGTGAGGCTAAAAGGTGTGTGTTTCCCAGCTGAGGAAAGCATGCTTGCGGCAATCACCCGGGTTTCCCTCAGGAATATATATTAACTGCCAGCTCTGTGCCACTTTTATCCCGGGATTATAGTTGCAGGGGCATTTCTTGATCTTATGTTCCAAGGAGATCCAAATACTTTGGGAAATAAATTAGAAATTAATGCTTGTTATGCACCGCAAGAATATTCTTTGACACGCAGGCAGTTGCCAGGGCACAGCATGATGGATTGGGCTCCACACCAGTAATATGGCGGAGACGCACGCCCCCCAAAAGTGCGGATGAATTAAAAATATCGCCTTGCTCAGAAGCAACTGTCAGGAAAAGAAACAGCCCTGTCATATGGCGCTGGCATTTCTCTATTCTTCTAACCGCGTTCAGACCTGGTTTGATGGCGCTTTAAGAGAAGAAATGAGAGCGACCCTTCAACACTCCATGAATAGCTATAGAAAGAAGAACACTTTCTCTAGAGGAACATGTGTACAATATATGATACTATTACATTCCATTGATGCTGCAAGAATATAATCTTATTTCATGATAAAAATAGTAAATCCTGGTTAAGATGGAAAACGGGGAAGAAAGTGAAAGTAAAATTTTATATGCTAAATGTTACGCCAACTTGTAAAGATGATAGTATCCTGGGTGGTGGAACTATAGGGTACCTTTGGGGCCCATCAGTAAGGCTTCTGTAGCTTTGCCTCCATCCCCACATCGAGCCTCGTCAAAAGGCAAGCAGTGCTCCCCAGTCCCTGCCACCACCTCGCTGTTCTGCAGCAGCTCCTTGGTTGCCGTCAGCACCTTCGGCCGGTATATCCTGCGGGAGTTGGTGTCGGAGATGTACAGCTGCCCCGTGACAGGATCGGTGGCCATGTAGTACCTGTGAGCCGGGTTGTTGCTGGGGACAGAAAGGGACCAGCACTTAGTGTTTTCACTGTCACCCAGAGCACCACTCAGGGGATAAACCACTTCAGAAATGAACAAACCAGCAAACATGGACACTGGGAGTGTCTCTCCATACCAAGAATGCAACGATCGTACTTGGTAACTTGGCCCCCGAAGAACAAACGAATCATGGGATTCTACTCGTTTGGCGAGGATGCAGCCGATGCATCTTTGGTCGGCAGCAGGGCAAAAACAACATCCGGGGATTTTTCCTGCCCTCTGTACTTCTGTTCTTAGAATTTGAACTGTACTTCAGGTAAAGGAAGATGACGTAAAATGGGTACGTGACAAGTACGGTCACATATGCATACTAGGATACACCTTAGAAAATTACTCCAATGAGGAGTAGTGATATATTAAAAAATGAGCAACATACTTTTTAAAATATATAGCTAATGTGAAATGTATTACAGGTTGAACATTTTTATAATTTGAGAATGTACTATTTAACATTTGAGGGCGGCATGGAGTTTTGTATGTTCTCCCCGTGTCGTTGTGGTGTTTCCTGCGGGTACTCTGGTTTCCCCCCTCAGTCCGAAGACAGGCTGAGCCTAATTAGAGTTACTAAATTGCCCATAGGTGTGCATGTGTGAGTGTGCCCTGTGATAGGCTGGCCCCCCATCCTGGGATGTTCCACGCCTCGTGCCCATAGCTTCCAGGACAGGCTCCAGACCCCCCGCGACCCAGAAGGATAAGCAGTTTGGATAATGGACTTAAACTTTTTCTCACCTCAATGAGTCTGTCTGTTATACAATATGTGTACTACAAAACCAACAGCAAATACTGAAATATATCTTTCGTATAAACAAATTATTTAACAAAACTGATACATTTTCATCAAGTAATGTTTCGTAGCCTCATTCCGTAAAATAATATACACAAAAGGAAATGAGACTCTCTTGCAAATATACATGAAACGGACAACTCAGATTTTGGTGAAAAAGGAACACGAAATATGGAAGCAGGTGGACTATGAAAACAAATGAAAGAGGTTAAAGACAACGACAACGAAAACAATGAAAATGCCTGTAAACTGCCAATGCCAACACGGTTAACTGTACAGCAATAAGGACAGCTTCATTGGAAGAGACAGGTCGATATCCTCTAATGTTTATGAGGCTCTGTGGTGCATTAGTCAATATTGCTTTTCTTTATGACACTTAGAAATACGGTGCGATGTGCTCAAATGAATACGGGAAAGGCCTCAGCCCCTGGGGGATCAAATCCGAGAAATACAAAGTGCAATTTCTTGGCTTACTGTACTCATCATTAATATGTAATCTGATGATGTGTTATAATTCAAGATATTGTTTTTTGGAACGACACGTACTGTTAGACCTCCCCCTCTGGCTTGTCTCGTACCTATTCCGGACCGGTACCATGTTTAATCTGCTCAGATTTATTAGTACGGAATTGGGGATCAATTGGCAGGATTGATTGAGGCATTGTGTTCTGCCTCAATATGGCAGAAGGTACAGTTACTGCAAATCGGATTTAAACACGTCTCAGATCCTAGATCAGTGCGGGAGAGCCTTGCCTCGTCACTATTTCAAACACAGTCACTGCTTCAAATTATGTTACAGAATGTTACTTACAAAATTACAAGATTATGTTAGTTACAAAAGATGTGCTTCCATAAATTGATATTGTTATCCTTTTAAATCTGGAATTCAGAGTTTCGTTTAAGCGAATTCTAAGTACAAAATACAATCAGAGACAGACAATCAGATTGTTGATCATATTCCAGATTTTTTTGTAGTTGCTGTAATGATCTTGACTTAACATTCCTGGGTGAACTTAATATATTCGGAAAGCAGGAAAATAGTAACGCAGAGAAGCTGTTCTGCTTTATTCATCTGTGAAAAGTGAAATGAGCTCCTCAAAGAATGTAAAAGTAACAAAAAAAACAATGAACACAATTCAGCAGTTTGCACATTGCATTGACTGAATAAGATGTAACGCAATACGAGACAGACAACGGTACATCCACAGCACTGTATACTGAATGAGAGGGCTTACCTATGTCTGAAATCTTTATTTCTTAGGAGAGAGGAGGCAGGAAAAAAATAAAACAGTGTGAAATAGTTACAAGAAAAGCACACACAGAGCTGGCAGAAAGTGAAAATTTGCTGGAAACATATTGGAACATGGTTCCCACCAGTGGCCTCTTCCAAGTTCCCGAGTGCTGACACTTTTAAGCAGAATTTGCAAACCAAAATAAGCTAGCTAGAAAATGCTACGTGTGGGGCTACTTGCCATCACATATACATATATATACATATATATATATATATATTATATATGTATTATTATACTGCATATATGGTATATCGGTACTTCCCTTAATGGCATACTGACTGTGCCACCAGGAACCGAAACATTGTTTTTTAAATCAAGCCTTCAGCAAAGCTACTGCACGTAGACTGAATTCATAATTATTCATGTAATTAGTGTGACACGTCACACCTAGACATGCGTGAAATACACATGTTCATATTATAAATGTTTCGCCACATGCTCATATCGCAGAAGTAATACTTAATAGCCTGGAAAGTCAAGTGATAGGCCAATGATTTAAAAGTGTTACTGAATGCCCTGACACCACATTTTATACCTATAACTGTAAGTGAATTTGTAAATGAAATAGAAGGCGAAATCTTAAAAGAAATATTTTCTTCCTTATTTTGCTGCTGCAAAACTTATGAAACCATTTATTAAAATGAGCACGCAGTTGATAGCAAAGAAGGGTGTATTTAGCTCAACACTTGTTTTGCATCCTCTTAATCTAGTTCCAGGTAGTTTGTAAATTGCTAGTTTGTAATGAGCAGTGACAACCTGACATTAACAAAATGCTAATGAAAGGTTTTGGAAAGGGGCTGAGTACAACGCAGTGAAAGGAAAATGTTTGGTGAAGGTCAGGAATAAAACCGATCTCTCCCACTTTCCCATTAACAGCAAGCAGTGCTTATAGGAGATTGACCATCTCCACACGAATTAACTTGTTACTATTTCTGGGACAATCGAGATGTAGAATTTAAGGCTTGAATGAGAAGAAAAACATTTACCAATACAATTTATAGTTTGTAGGAAACAAATTAAAAAGACAGAGTTGTCTTGTTTGCTGGTGATTACGCAACACAGGATTCTTCCAGAATTATCTGAAATAATTAATCTTAACAGGCAAAAAGTCTCACTAGAGTCAAATGATAAAGACAACAGGACAAGGGAAGTCCCCCAAGGTCATTATAAAAAGATTAGCTTCAGCTAGTCAGCAACCAACCTGAGCTCCATGACGCTGCTGACATTCCCAGAAGGGAAGATGCGTCTAATGTAGTTGAAGTCCCCAACAAAGAGGCTGCCATCGATGCCACAAGCCAAGGCCACGGGAGCGAGCAGCTTGTTGCCATCTGCCTGCCCGTTGCAGCTGGGGCAGGAGATGCTGCGTCGGCGGCCATTCCCCATGATGGTGTTAATCACAGGAGGCTGCTGAGAAATGAACTGGTTTTCCCCAGTCCCCTTGTACACAATACCTGGGGGAAAACGAACAAATAAAAGCAAAAGTACATTTAATTAGGAAAAAAGTGTGATTCAGTCACCATCTTCATTCTTTTTCTTTTGCTGATGGCGTTTAGGATCAATTTGTCAAGTAACCGAATGCTACAAAAATACACATAACAGACTGAATGCTAGTGAAGGCCAAAAGAGGACTCATGAACAATTTGCTTTAATTTCTGACCTAACTAGATGGTGCTCTCTGTTCAGTAAAGGGCTCATAGCATGCAAACCAAGAGCACCATCTAGTGGGGTCAAAAAATACAGCAAATGGTTCATGAAGCTATATTTGGTCATTGCAACTGAATACACTTTAGTTACGAAGACTACTACACTCAGCAGTTTCCGTTTTAATTATGAACACCTTTATGGTCTGTATACTCTGTATAGCTTTGTTTCTTGGGTGAGAATTACACATTTAAAAATTCTTACCACATCCAACCAATTAATATTGGAAAAAAGCATATAAACTGGATTTCCTCATAAAATCTCTTCAGTTGACCCCCAGACAGGCAGACTGAAGATCATGCCAAACCAATCTGATATAAAGTGGTCCGACCATCTGAACAGGGCATTAAAATTCAATGACAGTGAAAAGTATTTTGTCAGCTTTTTATGAGCAATTATCACTTTGACAAGTTTGACATTCAAAATAGCACACCAGTAGATATAAATAATGCAGAATAATGCAGAATGTAAAATAATTTCTACAGAAATACAAAATGATCTTTACTTAGCTTACGTGCATAGTTAACTTGACATATAAGTGTATTTACTTCTGCGGTGACTGCCTTTATCCTCAAAAAATCTAATGGATTTTTATAATGCAAGAAGGGTCAAATTTAAAATGACAATATTTGTGTCTGCAATGAACCAATTGTTCATGAATATTTTTCAAAACGGGTTACAAATATGGATATGTCTACAGTTTCCAGTTGCCCCCAAACATCACATCACAATAAAATAGCTCTTGCTTCCAAAACATTGCAAACATTTTAAAAACTGAGTAAATGATTTTATGAAGTGTATGAAAGGAGTTCCTGAGGACAATATTTCCAAATTTGTTGAAAAATCTGTAATCACTAGAATATGTATTTGTACCAAGTCAAGTTAGGCAGGTTTCTCTTGAAGACAAAGTCTTGCTTAAGGAAATAGAAGTTCTACTGCAGTCTTGCTTATTTGATTACTCGATCAGTTTCAATCTGTATTCCTGACAGTAATTTTCACAAGAACTCAGCTGCTAGATGAAACAGCCCACAGGCTGGAAAAATAACATTAAATCAAAGAATGATGTACAGTTGTAGAAACTCTACAACAAGGGCAATTGGGAATGCCGCTAAACACTAACTGGTTTTCTTTAATTGAAGAATATTTCAATATCCCCCTACCATTATATTCGGGGAGCGCCCCACCCCGCCAATGGCACCTCCTCCCCCCCCTTGAAGGTCAAGTAAATTTTATTTAATTTTATTTTCTATATAGCGCTAGATCACAACAAAAGTCATATATTGTCCTTTTATTAAACTAAACAGCCTTATGTTATTTATTTTATTTACACAACACCTTGTCATTTTTGTCTCTACATGGTCACGCGTTTACAATTCCTCCTCTGCTCTCTGTATCGCGCATGGTGGAGTTCTGCCCCGATACGTGCATGTGCACACAGGTGAGCACACTCCCACCAGCGGACAGAGGGTGCGCGTCGGAAATTATGTCGTGTCAACCACCTGAAAGCATACAAAAATATCTATTATAAATATTATATAATATAATAAATGTTCTGATGTTTAGTTCAGTTGTTATATTGACTGCTGTCATTAAAAGAAACACATGAACACCATGAATCCTGTCAGCATCCACCCCCCAAAGCTGTAAACTGAGGGGAAACACTGTTTTGTTAATTAAAAATTACTTGCATATACATGACCTTCCAGGTTATACTAAAAGCGCAATATCCTGTTTCTGATGCATACAGGCACTGAGTGGTTATCTTTATCGTAATGCGAAAGACCACAAGAGCTGTATTGAGCGCCATATAATCCAGTTGTAATTGGTCATCTGTCTTTCACATCTACAGTATCTTTGGATGTCACTGAATAAATGACTTGAAATCCAGTGTACGTTCTTTATAAAATGATCCCCATGGGTATGCTATGCAAAGTCAAACTGCATTGCTCCTGCAGGTAACACCATCTCTACTCACCATCACATTAATAAAATTGATATTTAAGCCAGTGTCATATTTTCCTTTTAGGACCTTCTTATCGAAGGGATTGTCCTTATGATTCTCTACCTCATTCCACAGATTTATTTTAAGGTGCATGCACAATGGTATGCACAAAGAGTACAAATGGCATGCAGCACATACCACAACTAAAAAGGCAGTCACCTTCAAATGTGAAACTCCAATTTGTTTAAAGACAACCAGAATGAGTCCTTATGCTTCACAGATTACATAGCCCTCTCTGAACAACCCCTCCCTCCAAAAAAGCCCCTACATATCCACCCCATACATTTATGGATTGGCTACCCAGAATAAATTATGGAAAGGTAAACGGCATGGCAATAAAGACATGCAGTTCAGATAAGTACATTTTTAAGAGTGTACAGGTGAAGACTTGTTTTGAAATGATACGTGTACTTTGATATTTACCTTAAGGAGACTGTGTCAAGGATTTGAATCTTGATGATGTTTATTCTGGATGCTCTCAGAATTACTGCCCGTTAAGGAGCACTTTTAGAAATAAGCAGAGAATATCTCCTGTTCCCGAGTAGGAGTCTGTGCCTGCAGCAAATCTCCGCTGATCAAGAGCTGCAAGGCATGGAGCCTTCACTGAACTCACAATATTGTGACACCACAGGCTGACTCTTGACCTTAACAAGGCTGTCCTAACAGAGGCCTGACCAGAAGATCACTGTTCCACTTTGAACTCTACTTCCAACGAGTCCTGCTCGCTTATGTCTGACTCATATAAGGTCAGAACGCCCAAGGGCTTGCAAAGCCAGTTGGCCTTGGACCCCTAGTGTTTTCTTTCTTTTACTTTTCACAGATACAGCAGGAGTTTCCTTGAGTAGGCCATCTTCTGGCACCTTCACTCAGGTTTCTGTACTGTACAACACACAGTCATGTATTTACCAAGCTGGTTCTACTGAATCTTTGTTAAACGCTGTGAAGTGACAATGTTGAGCAGGGCACTGCACCACTATACAAACAAAAAGCAGTGCACAGTACTCAGACACTAAATTATCATAAGGATGATCGATTATACCATTAAAAAATTTGTAAAATTAATTCAAGATCTAAGAATCCTTCATTATAGAAACAGAACGGGATAAGGGAATGTAACCTATAAGAATGATCATTAAACCACGTAAAACCCACTGCTCCTGTAGGAAACCAAAGGAAAACCGTATTTGATTTGACTTCATTACTGTGGCTGGCAAAGGTCTTTTCTCCGTGCTAATGTGCAATGGGCGATCATCCAGAATTATGAGCAAAAAGAAAAGCCATATAGCACAACAGACAATTGGCCACAGATTGTACACAAGCTTGCACCCCTTTTTCTCCGACTCTTGTCCCTCACCCGACATCACTTGAAGGAAGACCGAGATGTGAGTCGCAAAAAGATTGCTGATGGGTGAAATCAATGAAATATTCTTTTAACTGGAGCGCACAAAGGGCTCGAGTGATTACGGATAAATATTTAAGTGCTGTGCAAATACACGTTATGTTAGGGGGCTTCAAAGAAGAATTTCAAAGGGCGATTACATGCTGTGTGTTTTAAATTATTCAGAATAGGCAACACTGGAATTCCAACACAGTCTCTGTCCTAATTACTCGAAAGATCAATGATGCCATGCAGACCCTTTCCGTGTATGACTGGGGAAAAAGAGGTCTAGTCTTCCACTGCTTTTATGTCACCATAAATCTCAATATACTTAAAAACACATGTAGCTGGGAGGCAGCTGGCTCCTTTCCGATTAAGTTTATTCACCAATTAATTGATTGAAGGACACAAATGAAGACGCGGTCATAAGAAGCGGTGAGACATCTAGATGTCGTGCATTTCCCCAGTCTTGGTTGACAAAGACAGATGGGCATTGTCGAGAACAGTAACAGAGCATGACGTGTCACCCCGACGACTTCCGTCTTGACTTTCAACGTTCCCGCTCCGGAGCACCTCGTAAATAAGGTGCCTTTGTTCCCAAGATCCAAATTACAAATAAAAACAGCAATTAATCTAATAAATAATGCATATGGCTGACACAGGTGTGGAAAATGTGCCCACAGTACCACCCTTAAATAAATAAAAAATTATAATAAAAACATAGAGGAGGAGGAAAAAGCTCTCCACGACCAATTTAGCATAAAGCACATTCTCATCACTCCCAATGATGGAATTACTGAAAAATCTGAGGGTGACCAAGCGGACAGCAGCAGAATGTGAATAAGCTGCGACTTGGGGTACGTGGGAATGACTGAGCAACTAAATTCAATTCAATTTAATTTGCGGGTGATTTACGGCTTCCAGGCAGACCCCCTCAACTGAAGGAAGCCTCCTCTTATGCCCCCCAGCGTAACAGCAGCTCTGTTGGCCTGGGTGGGGCAGTGGATGCTTGGGTGTAACAGTGCACTAAACTGAATCCAGCATGGTGTTATCAGAAACGGCGTGACATTTGGCAGAGCTGGAAGTCTATTTCAAGACATATCCGACCCCATGTGTTCGGCGTTCCTGTTCTTCACTGTAATGGCGAAGGCACGCTTGAGGAAAAAATTTAACTCCACATTATCTGAAAACCTCAAATGGTTAATTAGTCTGGATATTGGGCTGATAACTCCACCTGTAAATGCAAAGCATCTCTGCATTCCACCTAAAAAGCTTTAATCCATTTACAAATGAGCTGAACTGCATTAGAGGTCCTACATAGGTGAAGCTAATTTGTATCCTATCCCTCTCTTTATGTCCACATAAATGTATCTATACTTGTCCTTTTCAACATTTAATGGAATATCACACGTCCATATGCAGACTCTCCTCACAAAAACACACTCTGCTCCATTTCAGAAGACGCCGGAGCGTAACGGACCTTCCACCAGGCTTTCCTGCCGAGCTTTTGTTGCCTTGAGGAAGCTCGCCTGGACCGATCTTAAGCAGCGTCTCGGGGTGAAGAAGATAACACAGGCTCAATAGAAGAAGCGGAGGTACCATTCAAGGTGAACCATTGTTACTTGTGAGGGCTCACTTGTACGTTGCTTTGCACAAAAGTATCAGATAAATAAGAAAGCAAGTAAATAAAATAAATAAACAAATAAATAAATAAATGTTAACACTATCAACAAATTCTGTGTCCCTGAGCAAAGCAGATAACATAATATTTTGAGGAAAAAATGGCACAGGGTCATGGAGAACATCATAGTTGCCGGAATAATAAAGGTTCTGCATTGAAACACTCAGAGAACCTCCCCATGGATCCAGGACTTCTCTGACACAGGTATTCCTCCTTCACCTCCGACCCTGTCCAGGGTTTATAAGAGGGACAAGAAAGCCAATTCGATTACGTTGAGGAGCCCCCAAGACAGACTTCATTGGGATTAGCCAAAGATGTTGTTTTAAAGATTAACATTTAGCTCTGGGCCACAACTCCCCTGTTGACATGAGACAATTTGCGGCGGCGCAGGATATAAGATGACGATGGCGGCAGCTTTTATGTAAAAGGGGCAGCAGGTTGCCTTATCTGGTGCTGTTCGAGAAGTGGTGGGGGTCGAGCGTCAAGGAGTGGAAAGGCATTACAGCACCTGGGGGTGGGGGGGCGGTGCGGAGAAATGACTCCGTTTTTAAGACGCCCACCGTAGGGAGCCCGCAGATAGCAGACATCAGAGAATGCAGAAAGTACCAACTGGAAGAGACTGGGTTCATCGTGTCACATGACTGGCTGTTTTATTTCCTGCCTATCGTATCAGATTATATCTTCCATAGTGTAGTAGCACCATTTTGAGAGGTGGGTTTGCATTGATGATTAATGGGGGAGGGAGAGACTTGTTGAGCAGACTATGATCCCTGTGATGCTGCAGAAATTCAAAGACGTTTGCACCTTTAGGAACTAAGATGTGAGGCCGTTTTCAAGACCTGTGACACACTACTTGAAAACAACAGATGGGTAACAAATGATGCAATGGATAAATAAATGTCTGATAATATTCATCATGCCCCCACTCTATAGATCTACAAGCGCAGCAAAAAGCTGAGGTGTAAATAAGCATACAATCAGATTTCTTGCTGTTTTTTGCTCTGGGTGGCTAAAGAAATGGGATTATCCAACAGGATGCCTGAGAGGGCAGGTACTGAAAAGGTGACTAATGCCTGTACCTTTAAGAACAGACAAAGGTAAGGAAATGTGATCAAAAGGAAAACATCTACAATGCTTTATAGCCCTGTGATAATATACTTGTGTACTGTTGTGGTAACAGGTGCACAGTAGCACAGCTTTAATCTCACCATCAACGTACCGTATTTAGAGTAGCTAAGACAAATGGTTTTATCGTAAAAATACCACATTCTAGGAGTGATTTCTGTTGCAAACTGGTTTCTTTTACCTTGGCCGGTCAGTTTTTTTTGTTAACCCTAGCTGGTCAGTTCTTTTTCTTGTTAACCTTAGGTAATTTATTGAAACTGAACAGTGTATTACAGATAATCTAAGCAAAAGGCTGTTAGGATAAGATATCTATTAACTCAACAGTGGTTCATTTAATGGGTCGTGTTAAGGTGAGTGTTCTACAATTGCAAAGTTTAATGGTGTGTGATGCATCATCAGCTATTTGGGGGGGGGAAACTAATATCACAAGATAATGGTTTATTTTGATGCCTAACACGGAAAAATAAGAACGAGTACAGAAATCACAGCCTCAGTCATGGTTTAGCAGTGAATTTCCTGACAATGGCAGCTGCCAGGCCTCTGCGTGGTAGATGAAGGGGCCTCTTAAGGAGCCCTGCTCGTACTCCCAGGTGCGATAATACCACACAAGGCCTCTGACGGACAGATGGGCTGCGTAATGAAGGAAAAGGCTATTGTGCTTAGTCAGCTCGGATCCAATTATTCTAAAACACTGGGCCGTGCTCACCGATGAGCGTTTAGCTAGCCACACCGAAAAATGAGAGGAATCCTTATTTACCACTATCCACCGAAGGGTTAAACAGGAACAGGAGACACAGACACTGGGGAAGAGCCGGCCTGACCCGCTTCAGCAAGCCCCGAGATTAAAGGGTCACAAATTCACCAAGACAGCTGGCACTAAGTCACAGAGGTAAGCAGGGGCTTAACATCACTCCACAATAGACGGCAGCCTCAAAGCAGGCCCGGTCCGCTTCGGCGAAACACTGCTTGAGGACTATTATAGTCGACAGCCAAATGTATAATTATATGTTCGTTACCTTTGTCCCTTTGTGTCCAGATACCCAGCAGTGTGTGTATTTACAAAAGAAGAGAAAAGCAGGGTTAAGCAATTTCCGGAGCCTTCCAGTCTGCTGAGAGCTCAACGCTTTGTGATCTGACCATATACCAGAACAAATAGAGTTCTGAGGCTCCGTCCACTGAAATCACCCAAGTCAGCATACCACATCCCCTCAGCTGATTTATTCAGTCATTACTTTCAGAGTCTGCTCCACAACTTTCCACTGTTATTACAGACAATGTTTCATCTTCATTTGAATATTTACTGCAGCACTTCAGGGCGACTGCACAGCCACCTGTCACTTGTCCGCCATCCTCTGCCTCGTACGGCTTGTCACTCCAGCTAACCACTTTGCTCACTCAATTAGGCGGCCATCATTTTGAGGAGTCTCTGCCTGTCAAACTAGTGTCCCAAATGTAACGTGCAGATTAGATCGATGCTCTAACGGTGTTCGGTGACATGAGTGTTGCTTTCACTTTTAAGTATGAATCAACATATTTACAAATATCCCTCTCATTTACGTGCCTCCCAGTCAGCATGAGCATTTATTTAGTAATCATAGGCTACATTCACATTCCCAGGTTGAAGTGACTCAAATTAGATTTTTTTTTTTTGCCTTAATGTGACACAGACCTGATTTTTTCAGGGCTGTGTGGACACAGAAATCCGATCTTTTCAAATCTGATTTGAATCACTTTCATATGTGGTCCTAGATGGGATACGTATCTGATTCATGCCCATGTGACATGAATCAGAATGGTAAGTTTGAAAGTCGTGTCATCAGCCAGCGCCAACAGCACAGCAGAACAATGGAGGAGAGCTACAACTGTCACAACAGTCACGGGAGGGATGTCAAAGTTGGCAATTTACTAGTTATTTGGGGCAATTAATCAATTCAAGCCATACTGGAAGGAACCTATGCAAATCACATAGCGATTCAAACAAGCATGGCCACAAACAACCAAGGCTACAATTCCAAAGCAAAATAAAGAACCAACGCATGCAAGCATGCTGTTTGAGGTCACATGTGTTCACATTACAGGTGTCTTGTAATTATGAATGTCAACTGTGAAGATATGCAAATCCGACCTGAGAAAAAACATCTGAATTGTACAATGAACCTTGTAATGGGAACAGTCATACTTCATATTAATAACGATTTAAACACACCGTCATCATTTGTCATTAAAGTTCCATATATCATACAGGACAAGGATAATTGTTCAAATTTCCTCACCATTCTGCACATCCAGCACATGGTGCTTGTCCAACGTCCATCCACCCATATTGGAAGCATCCAATTCATATCCTTGTAAAAGAGCTGTTCTTTTTTCCCAGAGAATCAAATCCAGACAGGACTCGTATTCAAACCCGACAGACACTGGAAGAAAGGAGAAAAAGACATCAGGTGATCAATACCACTCAGACATCTGTATGCCGTACGCACACAAGAACATGATCGAAGATGTTGGCTTTCTCATAACTTCAACTTCTAAATAATCTCTGCAGGTCACTTTCCAGCATGAGCTGCACTTCTTTCGAGATATTTCCGCACATGAACTTATTTCCTCGCTTGGCTTTGGGATGGCAGCGGATCGATACCAACACTGAGGTCCCAATAATGGATCAACTGATGTAATCTAATGGAAATGAAGCCGAATAAGGTTAAGAAGAATGAAATTAAAATGTGGTGGTTTATTTACATGCCGGGACCCTAATAAAAAAGCTAATTTCCACTCACTGCACAAGATCTATCAACATTTACTCGTAAAGTAAGAATTCATTTATTAAGAGTTAATTCTACCTTAACATGACTGTTATATAAATTGTATTTTACTGACTTTTCTGTGATGTTCTTTAAACAACGCCATTAAACTAAGAGGTACTAAGCCATGTGAAATGGTATAACCTTTGCTCCTAACTTTTGAAATGCTAAGTATTTCACTTAACGTTACAATAGCAGCTCTCTTCACTATCAGGTGAACAATGAATATGTAAAAAGGCTGTGGCAGTGAAATGACTTTGAGCACAATTGTTCTTGTTCCAGTGGAATCTGTTAATGTGAATACAATAAGTACAGCACAGGTATTTTTAATGTTGCACCTTAAAGGGTATTTATTTCATTTTTATTTACTTCAGAGAAAAACCGAGGTACGTATTATATAAGATATTATCAAGCTAGTATCGAGAAAACTCATTGTAGTATCTTAAAGCACTTATGTAAGTCGCTCTGGCTAAGGGCGTCTGCCAAATGCTGTAAATGTAAATGTAAATATATGTATCTTGGTACAGTTTTGGTCAAGTGTCTTGGTCAAGGACCCGCAACTATGCTGAGGCGGCCCTGAACCAATGACCTTCTGATTACAGGCACACAGGCTTAGTCCACTGAGACACATGCTGTCTTACATACTCGCACACATATATACTGTACGCAGCATTTTGTTCAAAAAACACGCGGAATTCCATGACCCACCTACTGCTTCCGACAAGCCGTAGACCTTCTGATTATAGGCATCCGTTTTGTCCCATATGAAGGTGTAGGACAGGTCAGGAGTTGCCGGGAACCACTTTTGGAAGAGTCGGCCTACTACAGCCACCATCAGATGGACTTTCATCAGGTTGAAGGGGACGCTGGCCTGGGTCATGGTCACTTTAAGGATGGGTTTGTAGCCGGCCGACCGGGAGCTTAGGTAGAAGAGGTTGAGGTCACTTCCTGGGATGGCAGTTTCCTCCTGAAGTACCTTCAATTCAAAGCAGACTCCAAAATGTCAGCGTAGGGGAACTCAAATCCTAACACTTGTGAGACCAGCTGCTTCAGAGAGAGCTGCCTGGAGAGGATTTACCATCTTTCATATCCTTCATCTCGGACTGTATTTCTACCTCCTTCCCTCACTTATGTCTCAGTGCCATAACTGTTCATGAAGTGTCTCAATATGAACTCTCAATGCCTATCAGAAACACTGTACTAATACACGTACTGCATTTTTTTAAATACAGAAATAAGTGAATACGGAGATATGAAGATGAACAGATCATCCATTTATAAACCAGAATTAAATGTTCCAGTTGACAGGTTTTCATACTGTAAATGTCAGAAAAAGACAGCATTCTCCCCTGTGTCACACCTCATCCAGCTTGGAAATAATTAATTGAGTAATTAAGTTTCTCCAAAAGCGACCATACTATTAGTATATTTTTTCAACAGTAGATTAAGTTTTTTTAAGCCTTGTGCCATTTAAACAGATGCACTTATCTTGGGCATTCTGTCAGACACCAGTGAGGTATTTACAAATCCAACAACAACAACTAAAAAAACCAATATAGTCTACATTGCACACCTAGAGACCCAGGCTGGGCCAGTGCGATTATGAAAAAAATATTGTAGTGGGAGTCACAGTTAGTAAGACCCAAATTGCAATTGCCATTCATCAAATTGTCATCACAATCATAGTAGACAGACATTTTCGTGTCTTTTCTTCTAAACATGTGTTTTCAAGAGAGAGCAAAAATAAAGGAATGTTCTGGCCCTCCTTCTCAGAGTCCAGTCAAATGCGGTAATTACACGTGATATGCTAACACTCAGGTCCCTCTGGCATAATTCAGAGACATAAAAAAGCTCTATTACTACCTTGCACTCTCTACTGACCTCTCTACGATACTGGGGGTATCGTAATGGCTTTGAAAATCCAGTTTGCCAAGGAAAAATAAAGGAATGTTTTATGACGTTCTCAAGTTCAACGTTTGTTTGGGAAAGAATGATAATTCCCTCTCATTCAAGCGCTACATTGCATTGTGACCTCTGGGATTGTTGTAGCTCCAGGTTCTGTAAAGATCATACCTCCCAAGAAGACATGCTACGGCAAAAATGGTATGAAGTTCATCGTCAGCTCTTTACTTAATCCAAAAATTTAACAGTAATAGCAGCCAGCTATTACCAGGATCCAGTCGAATTTAAACCCATCAGATTTGAACTTTTCATAAACTTTGTAGGGTGGCTTGGTGGCTCAGGAACGGCACTTACGCCTCACACCTCTAGGGTTCGAATGTCCCATCAGCTCTGTGTGCGCGGAGTCTTCATGTACCCCCATCTCCTAAGGGTTTCCTCCCACAGTCCAGGAAGCTTACAGTTGAGTTAACTGGCATATCTAGATCTCTCATAGACTGCGAGTATCTGTGTATGTGCTCTGCAATGGACTAGAAATCTGTCCACAGTTTGTTTGCCTTAATAACAAGTTATTAGATGGATGGATGGAAGATGTCTATACCCCGTGTAAATATGAGAGGTACTCAGCTGACTTACTAAAGCATTTTCAGAAATAGAAGTACTTTACTACTTCAGACAAAAGTCACATGATAAAACAAAACTGCTATTTGTTTAGCTGATCTAAACAGACTCATTCATATCTGAGCACTTTTAATAGTCTTTATTCCTGGAATAAGAGTAGCAACAACTTGAGTCACGTTAAATCAAAATGATGGGAGAGGAAAACTAAACTGATACCAAAATTATTGTGATCACAGTAATACAGCACATCTGGGAATAATATTCTGCTAAGGACGACTTTTCCAGGACAATTACTGAGGTCCCTTCGCTTTTGATGATGGGGAAATTGAAGCCCTAAAACACTCGTGTAGCTATCTGAAATGGAAGTAATGGCTAACAGCCATTTAGAAATTCTACAGATGAGATTTACCGGAGATGAGAGCTTAGCCAGGAAAATGATTACTATACTATTCAGAGAATTTTAAATGGGCTTAGAGCAAGTCATATTAAATAAGAAAATAAAATATATTTCAGCACCAGTAAACATAGAATTGGTATGGCCTTATAATAAAAACATCATCTTTCTTTTTCGTATGTTAATGTTTGCTTTAGCATTAGCTGCCCTGTCCTTAATAGTGATCCATATTCATTTTAGTGTCCTATGCAGATCTCTCCCTTTATGGATGCCGCTTGTTAAAGGAGGCGCTGACCTGTGTCTCGGGCAGGATTGGGGTGTCCTTGGGGGAGGACCTGAAGAAGGTGGAGAGTGGGGAGGAGACAATGGAGGGGCTGGGTCGCACAAAGCCGCTAAGGTCGCAGCTGGGGATGTCGTTCTCCTCCTTCTTCATCACCAGGGTGTCCATCACGTGGAACACATTCCAGGGGATCCAGACGGTGCGGTACTGTGTGAGGAAGGGCGCTCGCTCGAAGCTGAGGGTCAGCGAGGCTCCGCCATTGGCCAAGAGGTCAAACCTGTTACCAATTAAAGGTTATATTTTACTGAATTATTTGCCCAGCATTCATTAGTCCAGCTTTTGTCCGCTTTTGATTTTTGTGCGCAGCCTCTTAAGATTAAAAGGAACTATTATTAAACCTTACAAGTGGTCATGGTGCTATTGGGATTTATTTTTACAAACTAAATGATCAATTTCCAGACCTTTTTGTCACCTCTCCATACCTCCTTTCAGGCAATCTTCCTCCCTCATAGAACACTTCAGCTTCTAAATGGGCCGCCAAGATAATGCAGCCATACATTTAAGCGTCCAGGGTCCATTAGCCCCATTAGCCCGAGAATCTTGCTTTTGACAAACAAAGATGAAGCAACTAGCTGGGACCTCAGGGGCGGCTTTGAGCAGCATGAAGTGTTTATCAGGCCGCAGAGCCCCAGTAGGCCGAAAGGTAGCAAGGAAGCAGGTGTGCTTTCAAAATCGGTAGGAAACAAGTCAGCCCCTGACCTTCCCAACCCCACAAACACGTACTGTCGTCCCACAATATTGGTACCATCCATTCCCAAACCTTCGTCTTGAAAGGGTTGCAGCAGTGTGCGAACCACATGATAGCCCAGTCGTGCTGCTGACTGGAAACGGCCATCCCACCATCTACATCAGGATTCTTCAACTCTGGACCTTGATTCCAAATCCAGGCCGTGTTTTCAGTTCTCCCAGGTAGTTGTTTAATAATTACCGATTCTGATTGGTCAGAGGCTTCACACCTGATTGACAGGTAAAGGAAGGCTGGAAAACCTACAGTGCTCAGACCTCGAGGACCGTGATTTGAATAACCCTGATCTACACGCTGGAAGCTGAGCTCCACTGAAGACGACCTCCCAGCTTATAATAATAATAATAATAATAATAATCATCCCCGTGGGGAAATTGTCTTTACGCCTCCCTCAACTTGCTCTTTGTGGAGTAAGTTGTCTGCGAAGGGCAGCCACCTGTAGCGGCGCCCAGGGAGCTGGGGGTTATGCCATGTGATCTGCTGCTCGTCCCACATGGAGCGGCTTCTGGTGGACATCAGCTCGCCCCCACCACGAGCCCCACCCACACCCTGCGCTCCCATATCCGCTTACTCTTTATGAGACCGACTGCTTGTCTCTAAGCTTTTGCCTGGTGTGATCCATCCCCTTTCTGTTCAACACATTCATTCGCTAAGCATCAAAATTCATTTCAAGAGAAATGGGTGTTGCAGTCAATTCCTTATAAAAAAAAACCAGAAATAAGCTTTTTCATCCAATAACACTGGGCCTCTTTTTTCAAAAATAGCTGCTGTGTACATGGTTTTTGCAGATTCGATGCATTTAAACAGTTTTTAAAACCAAAATCCCCTTTAAATCAAAATCATAATCCTTAAATCCCAAATTCTGTTACTGGTGTTTTGGCAATGAAATGTGGAAGGAAAGACAGTTCCATGAACAAGTAGCTATTTTAATTTGCACCTCTAGTTTACACATACCTTACTATACTACCTTTGTTAGGAAATCATTCCTGGTGCAGAGTATCGGCTGAAATGGGTTCGGTAAATGCTATTATAATGGGTGAAGGTGATTGGAGTCGGTGTAGGACAGGTCCCATGCGGGGCCAAGGTGTGAGACACGTACATGCCGTCCTGTCGTGTGATGGTATAGCCATTAGCAGGATAGTGCAGGAAGGAGACGTTGACCCCAATGAGAGGAGTCCCATCCGCCGTCATCACTTGCCCACGTATGACGGACACGAGGCTGTGGGTCAAACAAAACACAACAATGTCTCCATCAGCATCTCCATCCTTTATAACAGCGTTTCCCAATCCAGTCCTCGGGGCCCCGCAGGCAAGTCTCTGCTAAAACTGGACTGTCTGAGTTGGGAGCAGAAACAGACCGTCAGTGGGTTCTCGAGAACCGAGATGGGACACGCTGCTTTATATAGTCATCATTATGTAACACACACAGGTCAGCCATATTGATGGCATCATGGGAAATGTCCAGACTGATCACTCGCCGAATAACTTACAGGTGCCCTTCACTGTGGTGTTATTTTCAAATGTTGACAAACCTGGAGGTGAAATATTCTTCAAGTAGCAAATTTCACTGGGCAAATTCTGCCCTGCAGCTCCTCAATTCAGTGTCTTGTAAACATTCATTTCTCTTCATTGCTTCAACCAGAAGGCACTTCACTTTACTTATTGGTTTATTTTCAGGTCATTAACATCTCGGGCGTCACTATTTGCACACTTGGTGCGACGAGCACCATTTAAGAGTGCCTAATTTTTCATTTTCATTTCAGGGATTTCGTCCACTTAAAAGCTTTGCAAGTTCCCTCCCATTAATCTCCCAGAGTCTATCTGACCTGACATGGGCTGACCTCAAAGTAAACATTGAATAAATTACCCAGTATAACCTAAATGCATTAATAATTTATGTTCCCCTTGCCTACAATAAAACAAAGCCATTCACTGCCACTTCCAGCATCTCTCCACCTATCCAACTGTCCTGTAGAGAGAGGTGTTCTACAGTTCAACATAAATGCACCAATATATTGGTGAGGTATGGTTCTCAAAACTGCCTGAACAAATGAAGCGTCTTAAACACAGCAATAACTCATATGGTCACAAAAACAGAACTGCGATTTATTCCCCCCCCCCAGAAATTGGTCTCTAAGTAGTGCAATGGGACACAACATTGCATTAAAAATTATACTCCACTTTTAGTTTTTATTGTGCTGAGCAGAACTTTGAAATATGTCAAAAACAACCTCTTTCAGCTCCCTATTTGAATAATTTTAAAGGTGTGTGTGCGTGTATGTGGGGGGGGGGGGGGGGGGCACACCGGGAATTTAATTTTAGGTGCATGCAATTAATAATGCAATTTTTTGAATTATACTTTA
>JABFEA020000017.1:13681982-13705868 GCA_019775915.2 Cyphomyrus plagiostoma | reverse complement strand
CCCCCCCCCCCCCCCCCCCCCCCCCCCCCACCATGCCGCGATAAAGAGTCGAAAGCACAGTACCTTGAACTACCTTATCCAGATAGTGAGCTTTAAAAGGTGAGAAGAAGAGAGAAAGAAGAGACATTTCAGACCAGAGTGTCACACGGCAGCGTGTTGACTAATAAGACAGACAACTGGATGGGTATTTTTACAAAGGAAATTTAATTAGTTCTCAAGCCGATTCACATGGCATCGAGATGCCTTCTTCAGGGCACCTATTGCTAATAGGGTTCACACAAAGACACTCCTTAATGCCCAGTAATAGCTTCCATTCTAAAACCTGGCCCACCACTATACTATAATAATGTAGATGGGGTGGGTAATATTTCGGTGCATCTCATTTCCATGGCAAGTCAGCGTCTCTGCACCTGAAACTGCACACGAGTGAGGCTGCCGCCCTAGCTATCTGTAACACCTGACCAAATGGGTCATAATACCAAACTATCCCTGTACCTGCTTTTCCGGGGACACCGTTAAGAACCCGGAATGAACTTGACATTCTAACATAATTCCCCTGAAATGCACAGGAGTTTTTGAAGTTTGCATATCATCCCGTATTTTAGTTTAAGATATAATATCCATACATTCCTATGAAAACATGTGCATTTGGTATCGTGATTACTTTCAGAGAGCTAGCTTTCTCAAAAAGTCAGAAATCAACTCTGCCGTCGCTGCAGTAATCATGTGAGATCATTATCGGACGTCTCTTATGTACTAAGAAGGATGCTTCTGCTAGTGAAATTTTCACTCTTACTGGAGCACTCAGAACGTGATCTTACTGTTCACAGTCAGATGTGTGAAACCAGTTCCTTTCTGATGGAGAGAGGGACTGTGATGCAATCAGATACTTAATGCAGGCCCCCTACATGACTGCAGCTACTGCTGACCTGCAGCAATGCAAGTCATCGCTTTCCGGCAGCTGGGAAGCTGCAGTTTCTCATTTCCTCAGATCCCCAGACAAGGACGAGGGGAGAATTAATTGCTCCCTTACAGACATCGCTGCTTCATTATTTCATGTGTGGATTCCATTATCAAACGATGAAAGCGATATCATTCGGTGAGGAATGACACTCTATCCAGTAAGCACAATCGTTTTTTCCCTTCCAGGTGAAGAATGGCAAACACTGATTTACAATATCTTAATTGCAATTTAGAACATTATTGTTTTTTAAATTGCCTCACAGCTGTAGGTAAATACACAGTTAAATTATCTTTAAGAAACACACTGAAAATGCAACTATGTTTACTTTCCTAAAACTCCGTTCATGCTGAAGTATTGAAGTGGCCAAGACATTTTTTAAAAAAATAGAATTAGGAATCCACTTTTAAAATACTGTGTAGCCACACAAAAAACATGCATGTTTCAGTTAAGTCAGTAACTGCAGAAGGTATGTAAAGGAAAACAAATGGTCTTCTACTATTACAATTTTTGCTTAAAAAAGTTCAATAAATACCAAAGGAGCATTTAAATACACCTAAATTGAATCATAACTGTTATTAAGTCATAAAATCAGACAACTGTAATACTCATTTTCATGTATACACATTCATTTTTATGGGGGAAACGCTAATCTCTAATCCCAACATAACCCCAAGCGCTAACTTTAACCGTAAGTAACCAAACAAGTAACAAGTAACAAAAGTAACAAGATTTTTGGTCATTTTTGTTTTTCCATTGCAGTCACAGATCTTTGTGGGAACTTGAAAAATCATCCCCGTAACATCAAACATGACAGGTTACAGGTTATTATGAAAACATTATTAGAAATCATATTTTTAAAATATTATATGCTAGAAAGATTATATTTCAAAAGGTTTCTCTTTGTGATGAAGAAGCAACAAATTGCAACAGATTTTAAATTTTAATTTAAAAAAAAGTTACCAAAATAAGCGTAGGTGCTGCAGCTGTTAAAATCCACTGCCTGTGAATTCTAAATTCATTTGAAAATATATATATATATTTTTTAATCAGAGGTATTTTCAGTGCTTCTATTTAAAATTGTGATAATTTTCTATAATAATATAAACAATAATAATAATAATTTGCTACTAGTTTAGGGCATCAGCAAATTATATGCGTGATTTGTAGAATTGTATGGAAAAACATATTTCATTATTTTGTCATATTTTCTCTCTAAAATTGTGCACTAAATTGAAAGTGAGTTCATTTTCTGTTGAATCAAAAGCCTAAAAATATTTGTTCAGGCTACATCTCCCTTCCTATATTATGGGGATGACTAAAATGAATAAATACTTAATTTTTACATCTACGCAAACTAGCTTTATGCATATTAATTCAGTACATTATAGCCTGGATCGGTGAAGACATTTCCGCTTAAAAAAAAAAATTCACTATTCAGTTCAGAGGAAAAAAAATCTTTGTTACAACAAATAAATGTCACATAACTGGCCTTGTCAAGGACGTCATGCAGTTTTGAATGATCATGGATTCAGCCCTTAAAGTTCTGAATAGAAATAAAACTAGAGATCCTTTTGGAAACCAAATACATACATACATACAGTGACGTTTCTTTAATTCTTAACCCAAGATACTTATCTTTTTCTGTTTAAAAAAATCTATAAACAAAACAAAGACTTTTCCCACCCCTAATCTGAGACTTTTTTTGAACAGCAACCATTATTAAATTTACATGATGCATGTTGTTGTTTTTTTTTTTTTTTTTTTAGAAGACAATGCTTCATTATGCAGTGGTTAACAACTGAGGGGGAAAAAAAAAACAAACTAATGTTGCACAGAATTTAAACAACATACATTTTTTAAAAAATCAATTGCTTTTGATGATAACTACATGCGCTGCCACTCGCAAAATAGTGTGAAATAGGCTAAGAAAAAATCTAGAGCCCAGATCTAAAAAAAAAAAAAAAACTTAAGGAAGAAATGCCCCCCAGTTTCTACGACGACGCTTCCTCTGCCTTCTGGTACATTCTTGGTGCTTGGCAACCCCAGTTATGTTTCCTAGATATTCACAAAGGAAATGTATGATCTGGGAATGTAGAGAAGCTTAGTGAACAGGGTGTATGCCTTCACACTCACACACTGATACCCGTCTGTGTAACAGAACGTGAAATTCGAACCGGGTGAACAAGGTACTCTTTTGTGTTCGCCAACAGCCTCTCGCTTTGTTTCAATGGCACTGTTCAGTGGAGACAAACTGCCTGCTTCTGTCCTTCTGTCTCAGCGGGTCCCCCTTTGCTATAACTTCTACATGGACCACTGTCTGACTTGCTGATATGTAGGAGATTAGCAGTAAGACAATATGTATAAAAATATCAGATTCAGCCTGCAGTCTCTTCCTGAGGAAAGGACCTATATTATGGTAGACAAAGATGGAAACGTAGGTCTTGATCTTACTTACAAAGATATATTCTAGCCATACAAATAAATTCAGCTGATTAAATGCCTGACAATAATACAACTACCAAGATTAGCTAGTATGCATTTCCCAAGATATTCCATATAGACACAAAGAACAAAAAAGGTTCCTTCTTGCATGTGATGCCCATCTAGGCCAACCCACGAAACAAAGACATAGTTTAAGCGGAGTATTCTGGTAATACTGACAAATTCCACCATATAACACAGCTAGCAGTGGACCTAAAACAGACCAGTAGGTAAAAATGCCCAGAAACTTTATTCTAGTGATAAAGGGTCAGTTTGCCACCAGCTAACTGACAGCAGCCTCCGGGATCTGGGCCTTTCCAGAACCAGGATGGAGCATCAGAGGCTGAATGCAAACACTTAGGGGTGACCAGTGAGAAAAGTCCAGTTTGCCGTGCCAGACTCACCGATGGTGCAGTGCTCCCCGTTCCAGCCTTGGCTGCACTCGCACTTGCCATCCCTGCAGGTGCCGTGTTCGGTGCAGCGCGGGTGGCACGCCCTCTGGTCGCACGCGGGACCCGTCCAACCCTCCTCGCAGCGGCAGCTGCCGCTCACGCACACGCCATGCGAGCCGCAGTCCGTGACGCACACCTCTGCGCAGGGACAGACGGTAAATAACGCTGAAAAATCCTACCTAAACGTCACAGCATGTTGAACATAGGCAAAACCAGCTAATTACCAACAGTTACAGAGAAACAACCAAATACATCCTCACAATGACGAATGATGGTGAAAACAATAGCATATAGATTTCGTGACTGATTGTCTTCTGTCATAAATTACCAAATTCCATCTAATCCAGGGTTGACTTCACGTTAGGCTTCACGTTAAAGAGAGCCAATAAATATGCTAAAGAAAATAAACGGGCCCCAAGCAGAAGCGTAATTATCACTAGGACGTGACCCTAGAGCTGATGACAGATAGTAAAACAAGACAGAGCATAAAGCACCCTACTGCAGTAGGGAGGAAAACATCACAAAAAAAACCCACCTATCGTAACAAGATGCATCTGAACATAAATTAAAAAATGGGGAAAAAACTGGAACAGGAAATATTTAAACATAAAAATGGGAAAGGAAAATATCATAAATGGAAACATTTGAACACAAATTAAAAATGTGCAATGTGACAGGAAACAGACTATAGCAAAATTGGATAGAAAAATAAATAAAAATAGTGACAGAAAATGTTTGGGAATAAATTCGAAACATAATGTGTCAAAAAGCAACAAATAATATAAAATGACTAAAAATACTGAGGGAGGGATAATTTAAAATGAGTAAAATATTTTCTCAGGTAACATTCAATAAAATTAAAGTAAATGTGAACTGAGACAAGAAATGTATATTTCTTCATGCATTTATACATATTGTGACAGTTCAATAACAGAATAGCATACAAGATCGTAAATAGTAATTTCTTTGTATCTATCACAGTTATGTTTTCACCTCATGCAAAGAAAATGAATGGAATAATTTAAAATCTGTGTCATTAAAAGAAGCAGAAAAAAATCCTAATTAATAAAAATAATACAGCAGTTCTTGTACTAACATTCTCAGTGTTTTGAAATGTAAAAGACAACGTGATGATACTTTATTATTATTTACATCTGAAATGGTGTATGCTATCCCAGAGGATCTCAGATTAGCCCAATGGTTTTGACTTTAGGAGCAATTAAAAAAACAAGTTAGAAAAATTTCACTTTTATGTAAACGGTTACATCAGCCACCTTTTCAGTTAGGAGCAGTGAATTTATCATTACTGAATCTACAGGTGGGGCGCAATCCGCTGGCAGAGAATCTCCACTGCCATTTCATGACGCTTCCCCAAAGACCAGCTTTTGACCTGGTCGGAAATCGACGGGTCACTCCCAGTAGGGCAACTTTGAAGAAGTTTGACATCAGTACCCCAGACAGGTCTATGGTGAAGACCCGTCATTCAAAAAGAATTTGGAAGTCACGTTTCCATTAATGGTACGAGAATGTCACCCTGCTCGCTCTTGCCCCTTCCCTGCCCCCTTAACCTGCTTGCCCCTCCTCTGCTGATGGAGGATTACTGCCTCCTGCAAATCATTACGGAGACGTGCTAGAACATTCCGAGGCTGATTCGCTCATTTGAACATATTCACCTTCTTTTTAGCTGCCTTTGTCTCTCCTGATCCTTGAAAGGACAATTTCAATGCCCTTCTGAGCCTCACTTCTTTTCTCTCTTTTTTTTTTTTGACTGCGAGATGTTGGGACAGTCTGATTAACCTCGGTACTCTGGGGCATTAGCTGGTCCCTAAGAGAGGCGCATTTGATTTTAAAGAGCCCTTCCTGCGTGGGAATCGATGTAATCAATTTTTCATTAGTACAAAGGTGTTTATCTGCCTTTAGCACACCGGCGTCCTGCAGGGTGGTGTCGATTCGCGCCGTGCATTTATTAATTAAAGTGTGTTTAATTGAAGTGGATTGCAGGGCTAATTAATAGAAAAACCTCCACTGGCAGGACGTGGATGAACGAAAGGCTCAGGAGACCCGTCATCACGTCCCCGATAACACAAGCCCTGCCTCTGCTGGATTAACCTATCCCGTTCATACATGAGAAATGTAACTGCAAATCCCGCAATCATTCCGGAGGCACTGCATCGATACCGCTTTATACAGTGCGGCACACAGCTTTTCAATACCCGTGTTTTGCGGAGATGACAAAGCAGGGGGGTCTCACCAAAGGAGCAAATAACAGATGTGGCCCACAGATGTTTTGACTTCAGGACTTTTGTGATTTATAGTGTCTATAAATCGATCATAGGAGCCACATCTACTAGACTGGCAATATAACCATCTGTCCCGCCCATTCATCCATTCAACCATCCGTCCATCCATCCATAGCCGCATGAAGTACGGAGCTGCATAGAGCCTGGAACTTATCCCAGGAAGCGAGGCTGTTGAGAACCTGCATGGGAAGCCAGTCCGTAAATGGGCTCACGCACCCAAACAGGAATGAAATAAGGGAAAGTCAGAGACACCAATGTATACAACTTCCGGGGAAACGTAGCGAATCCACACGGGGGAGGCAGATATCAACCCCCAACCCGAAGGGTGAAAGTGCTACCCACTGAGCCAACTGGCGTCACAGATCCCAAAAGGCACTGCACTGCGTCACACTCGCAGATCTGGAAGGATCCGGAAGGTGCCGACAGCTGCCGCAGAGAGTGACACGTACCCACGGAACAGTCGGGACCGGTCCAGTTGCTGTCGCAGGTGCAGGTGCCGCTTTCGGCCTGGTAGGTGCCGTGGCCAGAGCACTGATCTGGGCACATGGTCTTCAGGATCTCGCAGTTGGTGCCCCCCCAGCCGGGGTTGCAGTGGCATTCTCCATGGAGACATGTGCCGTGCGAGGAGCAGGACGGGTCCAGGCAGTCCACTGCGGGAACCAGCAGGGCGTTACATCTCCCTGCTCCCTACTGGACAGTGTCTCCCTACATCAAAATGTCTTTATCCTGCTTTTCATCTGGCCTTGATAATTGTGTATATAATAAACACTAATGAGCGGCATGTGCAGAAACAGCACATTCTGGAGTCCTAAGAGGGCTTACTGTGAAATAAGTCAATGCCTAATGAACAAAGATGACAAAGACCATAGTGACATTTCAGTTATTGAAGAAGGCTATTTGTACCGCTTAGCAAATAAATGATTATTTGGCTTGACACACTCCTGTGGCCATATTTACATGCCCGCTTTAAGATTTAAAGTGACAGATGTTTTAAATGATAGTGAAAGGTGAACGGGAAAAGCTAGTGGCCGGCCCCCTCCAGAGGAGAGGCTGGCCCGATACTGTCAGGGTTTGAGTTATTCCGGGGCCTTGGCCGCCACAGAAGCTGAGCTCTCTGGCCCGGGCGAGGCGGTGCGACATCGCGCACCTGCCGATTTCACAGCGCGGCGGGATTCCCTCACGCACAAAGAGTGCTTGTTCTGGAGCATCGCCAATAAAAAAAAAAAAATAATAATAAAAAACCCTGATTCCTCTTAATTCACTTTAATATGTTGAGAGATGACTGGATTTAAGTACATGATCGGCTAAATAACATCGGCTAAATAACGTATCGGGTCAACATCCCGAAAACGTAATCCAGTTGAGCAGATTGCATTAGACTCTGGGCTAGCTATGAGTGAAATCAATTAAATTGAATACTGGATATTCCAAAAAAAAAAAATATATAGTCCAGTATTAATGTATGCTGCATACAGCATTGCCATATTGGAACATGCAGAAGTCTTTCAGTATGCCTTCCGTCTTGCAGAAAACACAGTGAAGACACCAAGCAGAAGGGAAGTACTGTATCAATAATTACAAAGCAATTACTGGCTCCACGGAGCTGAAAGTAGCAATTCTCTCTGGTAAGTTAAGCTTGCGTATTCATAAATTTACCCTATAGTGAGTAAGACAGAGGAATCGATGCCCATTAATAAAAAAACAACTGGAGGAGGTTTTTTCACAGTTAATTTGAAATATCAGTCTAGATACAGGTAGAAGATTTGTTGATCAGTATAACCAAAGACACGCTGGCACTTGGGGAGGTAGCTGTAGGGATTCCTTATTGTCACAGAGATTAATTATTACCTGGAAATATAACTGGTTCAGTTGTTGGGCAAAAGACATTAGCATGAATGTGAGGCTAAGACTACATTGTCTTCTGCACGTAACAGTTATACACGCCGAAGAGTGGAGCCAGACAGGAACTTCCCGTTACCCTCTGACCTTCCACTTACCTTCTTCACAGTTGTCACCCTTGTAGCCCGTATTGCAGACACAAGAGCCCATGATGCAGATTCCGTGTCCCCCACAATGCACGTCGACGCACTGGTTGTTGGGAACGTCGCATTCAGTGCCCTTCCACCCACTGAAACACTGACAGCGCCCCCTGGAGTACTGGCCGTTCCCGCTGCACAGCACGGGGCAGGCAGCTGCAGGGGCACAACATGTGTACAGTCAACCAGCGCCAGTAAACGTGGAGTACATGACGTGTAAACATAACATTTAAAGGGCAGAGGCATTTGCATGTACATTATGTCGATAGATTAACAATTACCAGTACGAGTAAATTCCAGCAATTCTGTAATGCCTTTTCAGTAAGAGGTCAAGGAATAACTGAATATTCCTCAAGGAAAAGAAAGGTCTTCCAGTTTTTTTAATTTTGAATTGCAAAATTTTTTAATTGTGATTTGAATGATTATTATATACAAATATATGTATAATAATACATAAGCTATGCAAGACAAAGATAATACAGACTTTGGCTCATATAGGCTCAGTATGTGTACAATAAACAGCTTCATTACCAAATAGTTAACCAACTTCAGTTCAGTATGAATAGGATGGTCATTCCAACTGCTGCCGCATGAATAGGATGGTCATTCCTATGTTAGCAAACCTCTGGAGCAGTCAGGTCCAAGGAACCCTGGGAAGCAGTGACACGTTCCAGACACACACTCTCCATTTCCGTGGCAGTTGTGTGGACACTCCATGATGGATTCTACACCGATATGGACAAAGGAAACATGAGAGAATGTGAGGATATTTATCACTGCAGTGCTTACAGCTTTCTTTACTGTTTCTTTGCACCAAGATCAACAATGTCGAAATTTCATCTCACTGTATGACCCATGCATCATATAGCTGAAGATGACAAGATACTTTGACCTGACTTTACGAAATCTAGCATCCACTCAGTGCCACAAAGTGACACATATGACATAAATAATCAACTTTACTCAACCTGCTCTTTTTTTGCTGACAATTGGAAAAAGTAACAAAATTCTTTTTATTGATGGATTTCATGCACAGATAATTTAGGTCTATATGTGCTATAACAAGAGAAATCCCACGGCTATGCAACTGTGTGTATCTTTTATAAAGCCTATTATTTTCCAGTCTTTTATGATATGAATATTCATTCTTTTGATAATACATTTACAGCTACACCAACATGTCAAATCAGGTAAACAAACTGAAAAATATTCACCAAAAAAATTTTTTTTTAAACTATGGCGTGAGACGTGAAGAAGGTAACGTGATCAGGTTTTTGATTACACTTCACATAAGCAGCAGTAATTCAGATACTCTGACCATTGACTGGGCAATAATTCAGTGGACAGATCAGGCAAGGTCACATTATTTTTGAAAGGCTGACAGTGTCAAATGGCTGATTCCGTTTCAGCAGCACAGAGGTACCCTGATTACTAATCAGTGTGTGGTACTCACTCAAAAAGCTCCAGTGAATATTCAGAAAACGCAAGACCAGGTCATGCCCTAAATATTTACTGAAGGTGATCTGAGCAGTCAGAGTCAAATGCAGATTTTACCTTTTTTGGCCAATAAAATAATGTAATAATTTCAACCATAAAAACTGAATAGTGAAATCTAAATATACTAATGTTGGATTCTAAGTGGCATTCTGTAAATGTTTAGGATGCTTTTAGGGAGATTACTGTGGACAGAACGGACCCTTCGAAACAGACAATGGATGGTGTTAAGCTGCCTTGTCAATCATCGCATTGGTTAAACCCATTTCCAACTGGCCACTTGATTGCTAACAGTCAAGTTAAACCAGGGAATGACTGAGGGCATGCAATAATCTGACCCACTATTAATTCCAAAACCTCATGCCTTCCATCACAAATATTTAATCACAAAAATGGATACTGTAAATCCCAATATTCTGCACTGACTATATAAATTAACCACATCGTGGTATTTTATTAATATACTTAAAATATACATGCAGAAAACAATATGTGCTACTGTTGTTTAAAAGTCCACATGTGCAGACTTTTCATGCATGCAAAAATGGTACAAAAGGAACTATCAGGTAGCATTTCACTTCAAGGTCTGATCCTTAGCTACTCATAAACTCTTACTACTCAAACTCTTATCATGCGGTAATATACTAGTACATAAAAGATTCAATTACAATCAAATTTAGAAATATACTACAAAGTAATCTTACTTCTGTCTCCAAAGAGCTCATTTTCAAAGTATGCTAACTAACCCACTGTTTTATATCTGCAAGTGATTTATAAGCTGTTTATTAAATACCAGGAGCAGCATATGATTGTAATACATTTATAAATTTGCTTGTGAATGATGATTTCTATCAATTTATCATCAAATGATTAGTAGCAGTATATTGGTAACACTTTATTTGAGGTGTCACAAGTGACTTAGTAACTCAAGTTACTGAAGTAGAAATCATGAATATAGAAAATACATAAAATACATGAACTGACTAATGTTGAATGAACATGTGATCAGTATGTGACTCACACACTTTCTAGTTAATCAATACATTAAGAGTGACCTGCTACATTATTTGTGCCCCCGAGTGCATTATTACTGGTTTAATAAAATTTAAAGAGCTGACCTTAAACTGTTTATTTAATTAAAATGATTGGCAAATATATACATGTAGACATGGTGCAAAATTTGCTATCATTTGTTAAATAATAAAACTGATAAAGTTCGGCAAGACTTTACTTAAGGCACTAATGATAATGCATTATAAATACCTTCATAATGCATTTTACTGGTCGGTACAAGCCATTATAATGCATTATGAAGGCATCTATAGTGCATTATAGATGAGAGTTTCATTCAAAGCATTCATAATTCATCATTTTTCAGCATTCATCATTATTATTCATGCATAATAAACATGGCTATACTGTGTAATATCACTGCATAGATAGTTATAGCTATGTTTATAATGCTTTATGAATGCATTATACATGAGTGTTTTAAGTGAAGTTGCCATATGCATGGGGAGATATGGTGCACTGGAGATGCTGATGTATGTCAGGCCAATGCTACAGCTTGAATCCTTTCCCAGGCTGCAGTATAATTCTCTGCAAGTCCGACAGCCTGAGCGATGCGCCACGCAGGCTGCCAGGGGAGGCGCTGCGGTACACAGACGTAACCAGGTGCTCACCGACGACGATGGTGTTGTAGGACACCTGCTCCGCGCTCTTCCCGTCGTTGTAGAAGGCCAGGTGCCAGAGGCCGGAGTCCAGGTACTGGATGAATCCTGCTTCGTGGACGGTGATGGAGCGAGCCCTCCTGCCTCGAGCCGTGGGCTCTGCCGGGCCGCGCTTCTCTTTGGCGATGAGTCGGCTTCCGTCCAGCAGCTCCACGAAGTCGTACTGCCAACACAGAGCCAGCGGTGCTTCAATGGTCCGCGGAGACGCCGGGGATCTGTTCCACAGCTAGCTGGCGTCTCTGTGCCAGGACTCCGCTGGCCGCCACGCTCGCTAAAACACACCACCCTTGCTGAAGGGAGGCGCTGATACCGCAGACCGCATTTACTGCTCCAGTCAAGATCAAATTCACATATTATTCAAATCAAAAGCAGATTCTGACCCACAAGCAAGAGCTTGACACGTCATCGTAATGCTTCCTTCATAATCTTTCATTTGTTATAGCTCCATATTGGAGAGTAAAGCATATCTGCAGCTGGTCATCTTTAAAACATTATGGGGGAGAAAAACTTGCTTGCTTTCAAAATGAAATTTAGCCAAAGAGATTAAGCACTTACATCAGACCTTTTCTTTATGGTTATATACATTATTTAAACATTTCCCACAATGTACTTCACTGTTATATTTTGAACTATTTCACACTAAGATTGAAACGATGTTACTCGAAACCTAAAGATTCATCGGAGGTGACCTCTTTCATGCAGATTTCACCTGCAGAACCCTACAGATCATGTTTAGTTGCTATGGTGATGCTTCCATCCAGAGTTACTCAAGACTGAATATTTTGTAGAAGAAGCTTAAGCACCTTGCTCAACAATACCATGGCAAGACATAAACCTGCAACCGTCAGGTTATGAATCCACATCCTTGACCACTGCACTACCTCCTGTGTTCCATAATTAAATACCTTCTAACTTTAAAATTGCTTTATTTTTTATTGCTTTGATTATTTCACAATCCTGGGATTTGTTCCATATTACTGTACATGATATGTAATATAGTAATATTAATATAAGATCACCCTTTCAGAGCTTCTTTGAAGTTACCTTCCTTTAAAATTTTAACATGGAAGTCAAGTATAAACAGCTAATTGTGAAACTCTTTCAAAGCAGCTTTAAATGCTCATTGCTGCTTACTGATTCGAAGTCCTCCTCAAACGGGTTACATTCACGGAGAGGTAATTATGAAACAAACAAGTATATAAACAATGATGCAAATTTATTGTCAGTGCAGCCCTGTGCTGGATAAGTGACCACGCTACACAGACTAAAGGACAAAATTAATTCCATTTACAGGAAGATACATCTGAAACGTATCCCTTCATGAAAAAACTCGATCAGGGAACAACAAACAAAAAAATGCAATCAAAACTCGGACAGTAAATACAGACCTTCCATGTTTATCACACCCAATAACACACTCGATCATCAATACCTTCATGTTTCCAAAGAGGAAGCAGCTGATCCTTGCTTTGTAATTAAACTCATTTTTGAGTGCTTCACAAGAGGCTAGATGTCAGGTACTGACAGCACAACATGTCCTCAGCTAGTTAAAATTCCACGTACTGCGTGACTTTCCATCAGGCGTTTTGTTTGTTTTGTACACAAAGATTCGTATCTCCAATAACCTTGGAAGTTTAATCCCTTGCTGTTACATCAATAGCAGCTTGACATCTCGGTTCCAAATGAACAATTTAGAAATATATGAAGTATTTATATTTAAGAGTGCAGTAAATTGACTGCAACAAGCCAAAGTCTAGCAACCACAGTCAGAGTGAAGAACATGATTAGCTGTAAGTTAAAGGTGCGCTTGTCCTAAGCTAGTTTGCGTTTATTTAATTTTATTTATAAAATAAAAAAGAGGACCCAAAAAGACTCATGCGAAGCGAGATGGTCAATAGGAGCAGAGTAAGTCTACAGAGTAAGTACAGAGCAGTGGCTGTAGTCGGTCCCTTCACAGGGACTTGATAACGATGGAAAGGAAACGGTAGGGGATACAGATGGGTCAGCTCTGTCGACAAGGTTAAAAACTTCTGCCAGGGTGAGATTAAACATCCGGATGGTGGGCGAGAGCAGTGTGGGATGCCTAAAAGCAATCTGTGGACAATGACCAGGTGAGCAGCCTGAGGGTAGAGAGACTCAACCTGGCCGACAGCCGCCGCCATCCTCTGAGGCAGGCAGGCAGGAACATGCGAGGGGGGCAGGTTGGCCCGCGGACGGGTTCCTCCGTACCTGCGTGTGTGAGGGGGGCAGCCCCTTCCTCCCGTAGACGCCGATCAGCGCGGCTCTCTGCACCGAGATGTTGAACTTGAGGAACTGCGGCTGGTCGATGAAGAGCTGCGAGCGCCAGAAGACGCCCGGCGGTACCTCCTGCGCTGCCCTGCGGCCCACATCCACCTCCCCCGTGTCGATGGTGTTGTTCTCCTGCAGGAACACGCCAAGCTTCCCTGGAGAGGGGGCACCGAGTGCGGAAATGGCGGGTGAGCGGCGTTGGGCCCTTTGAACCACAAGGAAGACCTGAAGGCTAAAGTGGCCCCAAAAAATGCCAAGAGGCATTGAGACCCCCCCCCCCCTCCAAGAAGCCCTCTGACTGATGCCCTGTAACAAACTCTTTTTGGAACGGATGGACTCTTTGAAAAGTCCTCCTGTTATCTTTTGAAATACTGAATGTTAGCAGTCTTGCCTAACTACGTAGCTGCCGTCGTCTTCCAGCACCCAGAACATCTACACCAGGTTCTGTTATAGAACATGCAATTTTAACAAGTTTTATTAAGCCATTGAAATATGATGTTATACATCTAAGCTGCTTGAAGTCCTTGGCCTTTTTCCCTACTTAATGGTACTAAATGTCACAGGAACACATCTAATTATGAATAAATCCCGCCTTTATTCTAGGCCATTTAAATCAGGTTGGACCACACGTGTTATGAGTCGTCGCTGCATCAATGCACTGCTGAAGGTCTTCCACTTAGTTCTATGAGAAAGATTACGGTATTGTGATTCATGCTCGCTTTAAAGCATTAATTACTTCTTAGATCTAGCACCTCCATTCTGCATGCCAGTTGATCCTAAGATGCATAGGACTCTAGTGTGACCTGTGCCAAGCCCGTCATTCAGTCAGTATCATTCAGCATTATACTCCACAAACGAAAACACCTGCATATTTATCATTCATTACCGGTTCCATGCTATCACAGCAATGTCACCTCCTGGCAGTAAAGTGAATTTCCAGCCACCCATAGATCACTTAAAATTAAGTCAATTAAGCACTGAAAACAAAGATGATGAAGAAAGTAATTTGCATCTAGCAGAAAAGCTCCAGTTAGGGGCTTAAGATACATAAGTGAGTGATGTAATTGTCACGGAGAGCAGCGCAGATGTTTCTGATTAATGGGATACTACAGAGTAGGAGTGACACATTAAGGCAGGTGCGGAGGCCCCCTAGGACCCCGGAAAGTTAAAGCTTCTTTGAAATGCCACTGAAATATAATTATATACACACATACATATGGCTGTAAATTAAATCATTTTATAACATGTTTTTTGTGCTGGCTATGATGTGAATCTACATCCAGCCCTATCAGGAGGTCCTCCAACTCACAGGAAATATCTGGGGGTTGGTGGCAGGATTGGCACTCCAGCCACTGGAAAGAAACCTCACACTGGTCCATTTGGACTAGTGTGGTGCTGAGGTATCACCTGCCACATGGCTGCACTCAGGTTCTCATCCCTGAGGTAGTTTGTCATGTGGTGGGTGCAGCGACACGCTGTAATCAGTGCACACTCCTTACCTCCCTCTCTTTCTTGTTTTTCAACCAGGTCATCAGGGACCCCAGACAGTTCACATTTTGGCTTCCCTCCCAGTCAATCGAGAGTATCTGCTACAGGTGTGTGTTGTCAGCAAGGAGGTAGCAAAAATGTTGACTGCCTAGGGGTCCCCGAGGACTTGATGGGAAACACTATTCTAGAGCGTGTTTTACTGTGTATATTCACATATTTGTTTTCTCCAGCATCGTCTCTGATTGGATATACCCCTATGTGTCATTCCCTGAAGACGGTCGACAGCTGGATTGGCTGCAGTCTGCAGTACACAACGGAGACGGCCACGATGTTTGTAAACAACATAAAAATAACAGGCCAGGGAAGGATTCATATTCTTCAGCAAAACACTAAAAACTACCAGGTCAAATGAGTGTCAAAGTTAATGCAGTCCTCTTGCCATTTTTATTACCATAATGACTGCTGTGTCCTAAACCAGACACCATACCACAGAACAATTGCAATTTAAAAAAACAAAAAAAAACAGATATCATGTAAACTATTTGACATTTAAAATAAAACATTTAAATGAAAAGGACAATTAGAAAAATCTAAAACAGAAATTAAAGCGATTCAGTGCGAAACCACTGCTTCATTTAATCCAAATTATGCAAATGACGCTTTGATGTTTTTAGGTACTCTCTTTATCTTTCATGTCTCTTCTAAAAAAACCTGATGATCCATGACCATATGGGGCCACTTGCTCCTACTGGTAAGATGGGAGAGGGCAGGTGAGGGACATTAATGACCACACATCACCATCTTCACTATCCCAGACAAACCTGACCTTGCTGCTTGGCTCTCCTGGTAACTAATAGTTAACGGTGAAACGAGACACGCAAACGGAGGCAGCATTCACATTAAGGTATTTATTGGTTAATACGCACCAGAGTATTTTGTTTAGATTTGCAGGAAATTATCTGGAGAACTGGAACAGGAAATAGGCACTTACATTAGTGAAGGACACTAAATTTATCCAAAATACCCCCCAAAACATCAGCTAGTGGCTGGTGGTCTGTAGTAACCCTGCTACGTCTCTCTGGTTCAGCAGTATGTGTCTGTTTGGGAACGTTACTATCACAACCTTCCAAAGCTTCATCGTTTAGGAATGATTTCATTGTGGTGGCACTGGGTAGTGCACTCAGCCGGGGATAACACTGGCGTGTCATTGAAGAATTCTCTGGATTAGTCTTGAACATCGAAACACTTACTGTAGATTTCACCGGAAGGATATTAATTATTAAGCACGCAAACACTTATGCGCTGAAATCTAAATTCTCAGAAGTGAGTCTTCAGAGATTTCAAATCCTTCTGCTCATAGCAACATAGTATCTAAGATTCCTAAAAGCAAGGAATATTTGCTTAATATACTTGATTTAAATTAATTTATCAGCTTGAGTGTTTTCTTGCATGCAGCTGGCCTTCTGCTATAGCTCAGGTAGCTACAAAATGTTAACAATTTCCTTTGAGGGAAAGAGATGCTATTTTTCAGTATCAAGTAGTGAAGCTGCAAGACAGAGCTTCAGCTAAATATCAGTGGGTGGCTAGAACAGCATGAGACCCGTAAGAACAAAACGGCAGGACAAAATTGGCACTTTTGGCAGGAACCCAAAACGGTTCAACAGCAGATAGACACTCTTCGTACCGTCACACGTGGTGGTAGCAAAACCATCTCTCAGTAGAAAGGAGCTGGTCAGCTCTTCAACACTGAGGATAAAATGGTCGAGGAGACACACAGCAGCTCTTAAAGGAGATCAGCCTTCACTCTGTCAAACACCCAGAAGTAGGACTCAGGTTCACCTTTTAGCAGGATGTCAGGCCCAAGCAGGAGGCTAAAGGAAACTCGATAACTGTCTCAGACCAGCCTGGTCCGGATCTGATCTGGGGTCTGTGGCTGAACCATCCTACAGCGATGTCCGGCCCATTTGACAAGAGGTCAAGCAATTTTGCCAGGCTGAGTGGACCAGAACTGCAACGTTTGAGAGCAAACTGATGGCAAGAAGAAGCAAACAAACAAGCACTGCTACACAGGAAAGGTGTCAAATTACTGACTCAAGGAGGTGCAGTCATGCAACTAGCTGTATGTGTGCTTACATTTTACACTTTAATCCGTTAAAAAAACAAAAGTTTCCTCTTCAGGTATGAACAGTAAAGTTCTGATTTAAGCAATTAACTAATTTTTACAGCTAAGTACCGTGGCACACGCACACACACACACACACACAGTGACATGACAGCTGTTAAGGGATGTTAGGACGTTACAATATAATAACATGCTGCTTATATCATCACTTAATTTATCATCACTTAATTCAGTAAAAATGTTGCAAATTTCTTGGTTTCATAACAAAAACCATTAGTTCAGTCATTGGTTCATAGATAATATATCACATTAGCACATTTAAGTAAAATGATTTCAAATATGAATAAATTGACACCAAAACTATAACTCCAAAAGAGCTGTTCAGAGTTAAAAAGTTAATTGACAAGCAGCATCACTGGGTGTTTTTTTTTTTTTATAAGCGACACCTCTGCTAAATCATAAAACACCAAGCATTCGTGTTTTGTATCTCCGTGAGTCAATGACCTCAACTGCAATTAACAGCGAAATGGCAGCAACAGAGCTGAATGGATCAATCAAAAAAAAAAATGGTGACACTTAATAAAAAGAAAATATCTGCACATATCTTACTTCTGAAATGAAGCCGATTTGCAAGCGTCCACCCTTATAGCCCCCATTCATATATTTGTCCATCTCAGTGGCCTTCCTGCACATCAAGCCCACCCAAAAACGACAAATCCCACGTCAGCCAGTACACATTTACAGTCACGGGGGCACTGACTGTGCCGCACGAACGGGCACCCCCTTACCGCCGTCTGAGGACAGCGCCGTCACTGCATTTGTCGGCGTCGATGCCGACTTCACCTGTCCGTTTTCAAAGGCGTAGCCGTCGGTCTCCTGGAGCTGCCAGTTGAGGCCCAGGAGGTGCATAACTGCAAGAAGAAAGGGAGCGTGTCAAAAGTGCTTTTTAAATACAAAAGCATTTTTTATCCTAATACAGAGATGTCCGGCTCTGAAAGAAGGGCGCCAATTGTCTCCTGCACTCTAAATCCGGCCAATCGCCTCCTTTTCGCACCTCGGGTCACGTGGCATCCGCACACGAGGCCGACACGCCCCTTCACTGTCGAGAAACGCCAATCTAACGGGACCACAGGAGGCAATTACAGTGTAGGCTCTGCCGGGACCCTCGGTGACTTAAGGCCTCCCCCGTGAAGCAGAATGACAGCAATTATCGTCTGTCGCTGCGGAGCTCCCGGTAACAATTTGTAGATGACACTGGGAAATCGGTGAAGCTGACGCCACACTGCATTTTGCTGGCAGTGACGGAGGCCTCTCGGACAGTGGAGTAGGAACGACGACGCGTAAGGCCGAGCGGAGCAATTAAACGCTTAATAAAGTGTAATTAAGTCCTCGCTGATGTGTGAAGCAAATGCATGCGTGTACGGAGACAGGCTCGAGCAGGAGTTAACGCCGGAATCCTGGGGGGCTCATCTCACTTACAGCAAAGCTGAAGACTACTTGAGAGCCTCAGCAAGGAAAATAATAATAATGCATAAAGAACTTCAGGCAAAGACAAATTCAGGGTCACCATGCGCCCATGGGTATATATAAACTCGAACGCATTGTTTATAGGCTACGGTTACCATATATCAGAGACAGTTGGTCCATTGAGGTACAGGTAACTCCTGTTTTCAAGATTAACTGAAACAAATTTGAAATAACTCATTTTTAAAATTTTATTGTCACATTTTCTCATGTGTGGAAAAATTCACTACTGTAATACTGTAAAATGCATTATCTTCTTACCTCAAGTTTTTATCCATCGGCTGCCTCTGATGCATATATACAGTAAAGCACTCACAAATGAGACATTTAAGAAGTTTTAAGATGAAAAGGGATTTAAATGATGTGCTTTCAACGTCTGTTATAAAGTAGTGAGTGGGGAGAGTGCAGTGTTGTGACTGTTTATGAACGGCAGAGCGAGGGAGACATGGACGGGGCTGGCCCACGCCGTCGGCTGGAGCTGCAGATTGGGGGTGACCAGCTCAGGAGCCGCGCTGACCTTCAGAGAGGCCTCTATGCACATGACAAGGCGATGACAGAAGCATACACGGCCTGGTCCACAGGAACAGGCTGCCTTTGTTTCCTAAGTAATGACACTCCTTAACCCCACACACCGATCGTAATAATGTTAATTTGCGGCTGCAAGGGTGACCCCTGCCCCTACTCTGGCTCTGGCCCACGACGGCTTAAAAAAGAAGAAAAAAAAGCATAGGATTAAGAAAAAAATTTTGTTGGTATTTTACTATTATTATTAGTATTAAAACATGAACGCAAACTTAAGCGAATTAAATAAAGGGATGGAAACGTTTCTTGGCCTTGAGGTGGAGGTAGAGTATCTGGGATGGATAGAGAGAGAGAGGGAGAGAGAGGGAGTATGTCTGTAGCAGATCTATTCCAGGAGCCTAATTAGGGAGCTGACTTGCGATCGTTTTGATTTGGCCCCATAAAAAAAGCCCCCTCCCTCGTCTCCCCCATTGCGGAGGGAGCGACGCACTTTGACTCTCCAGTGCGCCGCTCCTTCAGGGCCCCTCCCTACCCCCCCCCCCCCCCCAGAACGAGGGCTCATTAAATAAGAGTCTTGCTGGGTCTGCCCCAACACCACAGCCAAGGGGCTACGCTCCATACAGCCGGCGCTAACAGGTCGCGAGCACGCGGAGGTGTGGGGCACCAGGGCAGGGGCATCAGGGCAAGGGCACCAGGGTGCTCGCCCCGGCGCGACTGGCGTCTTACAGCGGCTGCTGTCGTGAGAGGGAGGGAAAAAAAGAAAGGAAGAAAAACAATTTTCACATGAATCATCTCACAGTCTTTCAGGAAGGTGTTCAGACACTGTCTATTTTAAACGCGGCAAAGGCAGAAGGCAGGACGTACGGGCCGATTTGGCAGAAAACTAAATGATTCATCTCAACGCAAAGCAGGAATGCTGAAGGGCGCTGCGCATACTTGCTGTAAAAACATTCTTCATTGTACCGATCTGCCAAAAATCACCCTTGTGATACGTTTTTTTTTTTTTTTGGTGTTTTAAAACCATCAGACGTCCATCCAAATCAAAGTGCAGTACGAATACGGTTATTTCTCCCAGGAAGATAATGTCTCGCAATCTGTGTTATGCTGATGAAAGATCCACACAGTCTGATTTGCAGAACAACAAATTTTGAATTAAGCAAGTGGTACTTCTTTGCGTTGCCCTAGGAAACAGGACACACTTGTACTGCGGAGAAAAAAAAACAGAAAGAATGGTTTTTACAAGAAATGGGGGGGGGGGAGGTTCTTAATGACCAATGAGCAAGAACTGTGAATATGGGCCATTTCACATTATAGTCTGCAGAGATCCAAACCTACAGAGAGGCATAATGCTGGGGTAAAATGATCCGGAATAGGGGCTGGAAATATTCCAAGAATAATAAAACCACAAACAGTTTGAAACTAAATAGAGGCAGAAAATGGCTTGTATTATACTGTGAAAAGATGGTTCACTAAACGTTTAAATAAACTAAAATTACTGAGATAAATGCCAGTATATCCAACACTTCACAATTCAAACCCTTAAAACAATTTGTGCCTCTCCAGGTGCAGCTCTATATATCGAGCTTTAAATGCCTGCAAACTGTCAGAATTGCTATAACTGGCAATCGTCACACAACAGTGACCTTAGAAGGATCCGGACCTTTCAAGATGCAGCGTCTCTAATTCTAGATGCATAATTCAGCAGGAGCGCTGTGTGTCATGTGACCATCGCGTCGTCCCGTCACGTGACCTTTCCCTACTTTCCTTCGTTATGCTTAAATCTGCAACACACTGTGCGGTTTGAAAGTTTCTGAAGTGCTGTTGTGCGTTTAATCCAAACCAGTCCAGACTTTTCTTCAGAAAAAAAGGTTTTATATTCACACACACACACACTCAGTATCACTCACACACACTTAGTATCACACACATTCAGTACCACACACGTTCAGTATCTCATACACACACTTGGTATGTCTCTCTTACACACACACATTCAGTACCACACACATGCATTCAGTATCACTCACACACACACACACACACACACACACACACACACACAGTACCACACACATGCATTCAGTATCACACACACACACACATTTAGTACCACACACACACTCAGTATCACACACACACACTTGGTATCTATCTCTTACACACAAGTAGCAAGTAGCAAAGGCACTGCTGGGTGGATACTCTTGCCTCATATATCAAGATAGTCATGCAACTTCTGTACTAATTTTGAATAATTTTGCATAAGAATATATCATAGCTGATATCATGCATTAACCATTATATATCTCTAAAGAGGAATCATGGCCAGAGGGCCAATACAAGAAGTTTTAAAAAATCTCTGCAGGTCCACATATAAGACATAGCTGAGCTCAGAATCAAAAGATTGCAATAAAAAACTGACCATTTTAATTAAATGTTTTGTATTTAAATATTATATCATATTATATAAATATTATATAATATTTATATAATATATATAAATATTATATATATTGAAATAATCTTTGCCCAAAACGTCAACATGTTATATATGATCAAATAGATTAATCGTAACTAATTTTGAATGGATGAAGTAACACTTTTCTCGCCAATCAGTTATAAAATTAACCTTGGCAACATTATTATTATTATTGTTATTATTATTATAAATAATAAAAATATATTTATTTTTATTGAATTTTGCATGCAGAATCTACCTGTAAATTCATGCATTGCCATTATCATGTTTGTTGACTTTTTGGAAGTAATACACTCAAAACTGAATGCAGTTTGTCATTAGGTTTTCAATGAACACATTTTTGGTGGGATTGGTGAAATTTTTCTAGGTAACATTAATTAGTCCTCGGTACATATGAGGCACAGGTCTGAAGACAGTCAATGATAGAAACAGTGACGTATTCAAGGATTAGTCACCATCAAACACAGGGTATTAACACGTCCCTGTGTAAGTCCTCAGTGATTCTTAATAAGGACGGTAATGCATTGTGATCACGTGGGCATGCACAGTAAACTAATGCAAAATGAATTAAGGCTAATTAAGTGAATTAAATGTAATAACAGTACTGATGAACAAATGTAAGATTGCTAATATTATGGGTATAGAACCTTCCTTTCTTTTGGAATAGACAATTGCGGTTTTTCTCAGAGCAAATTTATCATTCGATGAAAACCAGTACGGACTTAGCAGTGTTTGCCAAGAACCTCCATCAAAGATATTGAGGTGAGACATCGTGCTATTATGGGATACGTCTTCCATCACAGTTTGCTTTTTGAGATTTTAAAGGGTCTTAAAAAGGGGGTGAGGGTGCCAAGGAATCATATGAACCTAAAATATTTTACAGGAATATAAAATATTTCACTCATCCAAATTTACAGCAGGATGCTCTCCGTGCTACTCTCCAAGTTCATAAGCTGAACTTACTTTGTTGACAAATTGGTTTAATTATCCTTCTTAGTCCGAAGAGAAAGGAAGACAAAATTTACTCCATGCCAAGGGTTGCCAAGGATATCACCGCATTTGACTGAAACTGGGAAACCTATTGAAAAAAGCCATATTTATATCGCATGACTGGATATAAGCTGGATGTCTGTATTGTGATGCTTCTTCTGTAGTACATTTCTATAGATAGTGTGTGTTTGTCTTTGTGTCAAAGACCAGTAAATGCAGATTGTTTGACTAAAATACAGAGAAGTGGGAAATAATTGAAATGCATGTTGTTATCTGCAGAAAGTTTGAACTTTGGGCTTTTAAAGTGCTTCCTTGTATAGATTTTTTTTTTAGATTAAATACAGCAGCAGTAAACAGGCAAGCCGAAATAGGCCTCTGTGGGAGATTTTTATTGTGCGTGGTTTTTGAATATTTATATGTCTGTATGGGAAAGCGTGTGTATTGGACCATAAGCTGTTGGAGTGGTTATTTCAAGTATGTGACAACTTTGCCAGATGCATTTAAGATGGAGAAAATCTAGGGTGATTGTTTATAGGCAGACTGGTAATATACCACTCAATCTAGTGCCCTGGCGTTGATGTTAGGAGGGTGCCTGTAATCACCCAGCAAAAGGTCTTTCTGGGAAGGAACAATAATGAGGAATGAAGCAAAGAATCAAAACACAAAATACGCTCTTGATAAAAAAAAAAAACACTGAGACAATACTGACACCATTATTAAATTAGCTGACACCCCATTGACTAAAATTTAATATCTGTGAATTGTCAAGAAACCAAATGCATTGTTTCCAGATGAAATGCAGACAATTATGTAAGGGTATTGATTCCTGAGTAATGATTATGGGTAAGTATCATCCCGCGTTACAGCAGAACAGGATACCTGTAAAATCTTTTAAGGAATATAATACTGTATCTCTCTCATTAGTATGATATTGTTTATTAAAGTTAAAGATTTATTTAGAATGGTTTTAATAATTTATTTAAATTATTTTTGGTTGTTTAAATTTTCTAGATTTTTT
>JABFEA020000017.1:13671733-13681884 GCA_019775915.2 Cyphomyrus plagiostoma | reverse complement strand
TGGAAAACAAACAAAAAAAATCTAAAAAATTTAGACAACCAAAAATAATTTCACTGAGGAGCACTGTATACTTTTACAGATTATTAAAATTAAATTACTATCCATTTGGACCCAACACCAGATGTGCAGTGTCAACGATCCTAAGAACTCAGGGTCATTGATTAAAGCAACAGCAATATATTACTTATCCAGTAAGCAGGGCCGTAATAGTTACATCACCTTCCATACCAGGAAATCACACAAGCCACATTTCAGCCGAAAGTTAATTTTGCATATACTGGCAGATCTCAGTGACGAACGAAAACCAAGATTCAGGTTTTGTCATTTTTAGTTTTTTTTTTTTTACTATTTTCTGCAAAATATTTAAGAATTTTGGTATTACAACAGCTGCATTAACGGTAATGTCTGGCGAAATTAAATTAATGTATCTGCCTTTGAAAAGAAACATAATCAAAAGATGAAAAAGTGAAAAGCCCCATCTTTGATAAAAGATGATTCAATCTGATTAACAACATTAGGAAAAAATACGGGCCTGACATGAGGGCTCCTTAAAGTGAATGCAAGGCGGCAGAGCTGTCTGTCCCTGCCCATCCTTCTCATCAGAGAGCAGGACAGATGTTCTCTTTCCAATTTAAATAGCAACAAAATAGTACTGGCTTTTTCTTTTAGGGATTAAGGCAGAGAACCATAACGCAAAGATGTATATAGCAAGCACTGGAATATTGAAAAAAAGTCAAAATGATAATGAGATAAACATATTAAGATAAAATCCAGCAAATCTCAACTTGAATAAAGCATGACCTGACCCCTGCAGTGTTAAGTTTGTGATTCGTTACTGATATTTTTTCCAAAAATAATTTCTCGCCTTCATAAATATCCTGCTGTGTCCAAACATGCGAGAAGTTGATTTGGAGGAAAAAGTAGCTGGGAGATTCATTATCACTTTCCTTTTTACTTTTTTTAGTGTTTGAGAACTATTTGAAATGTTACTGACACTAAATGCAAAAGCTGGCATCCCAGTGACACTAGCTAAAGTACATGAAAATGTTACAAAAAAAAAAACCTATCAGGTGAAATACATAAAATTATCTGAAAACACCTAATAAAGAAAAACAAGAACATTCATTTTTTTAATTTTTCAAAAGTTTTTCTTAATTCTGATTGATTTTTGGGAATTTTTTTAGTAACACAAAATAACATTTTGTTTTAGATAATAGCAGAATATGCATGGAAAGGAATTTGCATGGAATTAAATAACAGAGCTTAATTTTGTCATCGATATCATATGGTTTAAAAAAATAACTAATAAAATAATTAAATTAAATTAGAAAATACATATAAAATAAATCAGAATGCAAGTTGAAATCAATAATGTGTGCTAATAAGCAAAAAACAATAATACACTGATGAGCATCATTGATTCATTATTTTGTTCATTATTAGTTCAAAAGCAGGCAGGAGATTTGGATTCGCATCGATGAATAAAGCTTAGCCGCTAAAAGCTAGCAGGGGTTTCCATTCACACCATAAATTTTTGCATGTTGGGACTTTTCCAACGGAAAACGAAAAATATTTCAAATGCCACTAGCTGTGAAGATGTTATCAGTCTGTTAGCTTTTTTACACAAACAATTTGGGTGTAAAGAATCATGCCAGCAAAGGCCTGGAAAAGCCCTACTGACTATCATCCCTTATTCACACACATGACTCTCAGCTTCTCACCTGGAGTGGGAACACGCCGCCACTATGTACGATGTAATAATCGTAGCACCTTTCTGCTGAACATAGACATAACATGCTGGTGATGCATACCAGATAAAAGATTCCCCATCAGCTGAGGAAGATAAATTTCAGACAGTACTTGGATCACGTTTAAAACGTAGCCTAGTGCATGGCTGCCAAGAGATACCTTGTGTTTGATAAGTGCCTTAAGCCAACAATATGCAGTAGCTACCGATTTAAAATTGCGACAAGGAAGATTGTACAGATTCTGGAGTTTACTGTAATTAGTGGAGAAAACAGGAAAATGAATAGCCTAAACAATCAAAATTATTTGAGAGAAGTTAGTGTCACCCGGTGCTAGAACGCTTAGAGTAACACGTACGTTTACACTGATAGCTACAGTCGTATTTACCTATGCAGTAGCATAACAGGATGGACAGCAGGACAGAGACGCCCAGTGCGCTCAGAGCTGTACACCTCCAGGAGCAGTGCTTGGAGGACTTCTTGAACTTGAAAGCACTTCTGGACAGCGTGCTTCTGGGCAAAGGTCGGGTGGGTGGTGAGTAAACGGCCCCGGTCGCCATGGTGTAGCCTGGGGTAGCCGTGCTGAAGAGTGGTGTCGTTCCCGAGCCCGTCTTAAAGAGGAAGTGCCTGGAGAGACAAAATGAAACCAGACTTATTGGAAACATTTAAATCAATGGGGCCGTGAACATAACTTTATTTCAAATAACCTCATAGGAGTTTTACTTACACAAAAATGTCCTGAGCGCAGAAAGAAAAATGACTGGTTGGGAGAGATAACCAATCAGATTGTAGATGTGGCGTGACCAAGCAATTAGAGGTGGTGGGACCAAGACAATGGACTCTGCCTCCTCTATGATCTGATTGGCTCTCTCTCTGAACCAATCATTTCTCACATAAAACATTTTTGTGTAAGTAAAACTCCCACAAGCTCCAAACACGTTAAAAATGAGCATAGACATAGAAGACACTTAATTTATTAGTTAATGTGGGTTTTTGTGCAGGACACAGGGAGGAGTGTCCCCTCCTCCAGTTACTGTGGAAAAGAGCTCTAATCCTAAACGAGCACCTCACTGACCTTCAGGACAACCTTGAATAAAAAAACAAAACAATGTACCAAAAGGTATTTGACTCGGTGACCTATTTTAACTGAATTTGTGTTTTGACAATTCCAACCCATGTGAAATATTTGCAACTGGTGAATTAAAATTTGGATCTGATTTCCAATAGCCTAATTCTCTAAATCAAGACTGGTACATTGTCTCATTGTCAATGATCAGTTGTGACAGATTATGGATTTTAAACTGTAGAACAAAACTCTTGGGAGATACAACATAAAAAATACAGGCTTGATTATTTGGCAGTTATATTTCAGCATATACATTAGAGGACACATTTTAATGTGACTCCATCCTGTTTCAAATGTAAGATACTCCCAAAGGAATAGGTATATGAATGGAAAAAACGAATTTATCAACTCAGACAATTTCAAGATACTTTAATGCTAACATATGCTGCGTTGGTATGCTTTTAAAGTAATTATATGCTGCTCTCTATACATATACACAGTTAGAGAGAGATTAATATGAGAGAGAAACATATTATAACACGATATTTCAGAAAAGAGTCCTTCATCAGCTGTTAATCAAAACAATTTGTAATTAAAAAAAACGTTAGCTTTATAAAATGTTAATTTATAAGGTGTTTTTGCTTTCCTTGCGTTCTTTTCCCACAGCAAATATTTATCATAATGATCAATAGCATATATGGCTGCAGAAATAAAAAATATCTATGATCCAAATGGAAAATGGAAAATTATCAGTTAGTTACACATCTTGTGACAAATTATGCTGATGAAGGACTCTCAAAAAAATAAGATAATACTGTTTATTATATGCTGACCATTGCTACATTATCTTACACGGCACTTACACTTTCAGTCTTTATGTACATATACATGAACATATACATATATTTTGCAAAGATAAGCAATTCTCAAAAACAGCATTCATTTTTAACATTAAACCAAGTGAACTTTGAATAATGCAATAAAGCAAAATTGATTCCAGCTGCATTTTCAGACCCAGCCTGGTACTAAATGCTCTGTAGTAGCTTGCTATACACACAACAATCTGACCAGCTCCACTTCTTAAATCAAATAAAAATTATGCCAATATGTTATAATACGTTATAATAAAAATTAAATGTTTTATATATTTTTAAAGTATCAAATATTTCTTTAATCATTATATGATTATATGAAGTACTATTTTCCCTAATTTTAAAACCTTAATTAAATTTATATTTCCTATAATTGAAAAGTAGAAAGATTACATATTCTCTTCTAACCGGATTTGAAAAAAAAAGTCCAATTTCTTTTTCTTAATTTTTGGTCATATTGTTCAGCACACTTAAAGTACTCAGGTAACAGAAATAATTTTGTTTGTGCTGAAAAGGCAGGACACACTGTGTGTTAAGGAAAATTACAATGTGAACTTTTTTTTTTTTTTAATGACGGCAGAAGGTGCTTTTTATTTTAGCCCGAGTTTTTCTGAACTGTCTGTTATAAACCACGCCCCCCCAGGGGGGCGAGGTCGAGACTGCCGCCCAAACATGGCTGTATTTAGGAAGTAATGGCGGGAAACCGTCAAGCAAAGCACTGACAGCCTCGCGTTTTATCTTGTGTACTTTCAAATGTGACGATCCATTTAGCCCAGGTTGAGTGAGAAGATGTTGCTCCCTGAACACATTCACTCCCTCAGTCGAGACGGACATGGTTTTCGTCAGCTCGGTACTGATTTTTGTATCAGCTGCTAGGATTATATGAATACTCAGGAGAACATACCCATCCCCATACCCGCTGTCGTGGCACACTGGAGTGAATACGTCCATCTCTATTAGGTTGTCATGCCCATTTTCGAGAACTGCTTGCTTTGCTAATTTTCTACATGTGGGAATGAAATACAAAGACAAAAATTAGAGGTCTGTTATGTCAGTTGTTGAGCACACACAAACAAATATATTTTGAATATTAAATACTGCACATGTACACAGAAATGTCTTCTGAAATTTGCCAAGAAAAATGCACAACAAGATCTAATATTTTTGCATGACTGAAATAAAAACTAATTCTTCAAACATTTAAAATTTCCAAAATAATAAGGCGATTTGTTATCCATTTACCATTAAAAACACAGTATTTTGTGTGAAGGTGACATTCTTTCTGGTATTTGATACAGAATATATGCAGTGTTTTTGTTTATGGAAATATTCATATGTTTAAATGCACGAAACAGTATCCACACCTTCAAAGCAACACTAGCTAATTTACATGGCGTGCAAATGCTACACTGTGAGCTGACTGGCCCCTGTGTGTCCGTATGAGAAATGGAGACAGAACGACAGTTGGAGCTTCTGTCTTTGCAATGAATACAACCTAATAGAACCTGATACAAATTTCAAGTAAGTTGATTGCTCTGGTATGCAGGTGAATTTGTTGTTTACATATCATATCACTTCACATAGCACTTTGTAAAGTGCTTCAGTTCACAAGGGTGGGTTTAATAAGGCAACCAAATGGAAGCTGATGGGGGAAAAAAATCACCAGGATTTCTGAAAATACTCTCCTTTTACAAAACATTTCAAAAGGTGAACCTGTAATGCACAAATCTGTATCTACTTTAACATTTTCACTGGTGGTTTAGACAATGATGATTGCACATTTGTAGAATGCAAATCGCGTTCTGTGCTCTTTCAAAAAATCCAGTCCAAGAATCCATTCTTCTCCGTAGCCGATCATTGCTACTCAAAACCATTTACCGAGTCCAGTCTCCAGCACAATCCAAATTTGCCCAGGCCAATTTCTTAAAAATGGAAAATGAAGCAAACTTCGTATTTATAGGCAAATTTTTAACATGAAAACTTCATGCAGAACGAAGAACTGCTGAGCAGCTACTATGCAGGTCAATTAAAATTATTCTTAGTATATTTTAATTGGGTCAAGTTTATCTTGTAATACTGCCACTTAGTTTGTACTTGGGTTTGAGTCCAGACTCAAAGGCTGTTAGGGTGAAGCAGGTTGGATGCAATGTCTCAAATCTGAAAGAAGCTCTACTCTTTGAATGTTCAGAATGAAAATAATCATTTTTGCTGAGGTAGCAAAATTCTGCATTTAAGTAAGCAAGGAGATACTGAGCTGAAAAGCATATCGGGAGAAGAGTATGTACAACCCTGAGTACAGAATATCCACATGACTACAACACACTCAATCATTAAGATGTAGAAGGTGCTGCACCACCCACATACAACCTACATCAGGTTACCTCTCCAAGCTGAACAGATGGGCAAGAAACAAGCTGATGAGAAATGCCACTGTGAGGTCAACACTTTACAAACTAGCCTGTGTGGCAGGACAGCAAGAACGGCGCCAGGGCTAAAAATAAGCTACGCTAAAGCCCGTGCGGAGTTCGCAACAACACCTGAGTGATCCTGCGAGAATGTGGCAGAAAGCGTTATCGCCGGACGACGTCGCCCTGGGATCTGTGGCATCTAAATGGCATGCTTTCCTTCGGAGCAGATCCAGCCAGTGACAACACAAGCACAGCGGTGGGATACTGGGGGTTTGCGAGTGGCAGAGATGGGAAAGGTTGGTTGGGACCAGAAGGAAAAAGAAGCAAACTAAGGAGGACAGGAAAATGCTTTGGCTGGGCCTGCTTTCAGCAGAGCAATGATCCAAAACATGCGACTAAAGTTACATAAAATGGGCTTAAAATAGGAGCGTGGACGTCCTTTGGAGGCACAGTAAAAGTCCAGACTTGAATTATACTTAAAATCCACAGAAAGATAGGAAACAGGGAATCAAGTGTCCATTACTGATCCCAGAGCAACTCAAGAACACTTTGGCCAAAAAGCAGTGCACCAAAGACGAGGGTGTGGGGGAAATCACCAAGCTGAGCTGTGGTTAACATTCGCAGCTGAAATTCATGCCAGGGGCAACTTCAGCAAATACTCATTTGAGAGTCTGAATCCTTACATGAGAAATATATATCCTTTTTATTTCTTAAACCTATAGGATGATTTACAGTAACATTTTTCCCTTATGAGTCATAAGATTACCATTCAGGTAAAATAAAATTCAGGTAAAAAGAAGGGAAAATGTTTAAGTATGACAAGTAACGACAGGGAATGGGAAACCATATGAATGATGCCATTTCTTATATCCTGAACAGAATGCAGGCATTACAAACATAAATAAAAGGACTGGCTCTGTTACATGAAATGGGAGAGCGGGGATTACAGAAAAACACTGGAGCTTTTACAATACAAAGGCATTCTTCACTTACCTAAACAGCAATTCAAATTACATAAAAATGCTTAGAAATGGGAAGGAAGTTAAACCAAGGCTATAAAGAGATCTTAGGGTAGCTGGCTTAATGGAAAATGCATTAGAAAGTTCACATTTTTTGCATTACTTTATTAATGGCCGTTGTGATTTTACATCTTTTATTTCATTATAAATTATTAATTTCAATTTACTTCACATTCTTCTTGCTGATTTAACAATTTAACACTCACTGTTCTTTTTCAAACAAAAAAAAATACAGTAATACAAATAAACGACTGTTTTATAAAAACTGACACTCTCTTAACAGTTCTGTCTGGGTAGTGTAAGTATATATTGTACACACACGTTACTTTATGCACTGGATCAGGGAATGAGGTTTTAGACGGGGCAGAGGCAGACAAACTACAATGTGTCGACAATTAGGCGTTAAAGCAGCACCACTTTCTCAAATTCTCTGTTACTGTATACGGGCTGTGGATTATTTTTCTTTTGGATGAAATTTGCCTGGTTTTGCGAACTAATAGGCAGTTCTCCAACACATAGACTAGGAGGTGAGAATTTCTCCTGCAGAATGAATGAGTAAAAATAATAGGTATTACATTTCACAAAATATTTAATTAGGATTTTCACCCGAGTAATATTTGCACGTTTTCCTTCAAAGGGATATTTAAAACAATATGTCAAAAAAGCGTTAAACACTACTAACCAATATAATATTATGAAACAGATCAGAAGACAAGTTATTTCGATGCTCCCCTATGAACAACTGTATTGCTTTTGCCAGACAAAACAAACAAGCATCGGCAAGGGCCAACAGTGCAACTGAAGTGTGACATCCGACCAGGAGAGATGGCTAATCAACACTGTTTTCATTCATTCCTCAAGGTTTGTATGAGGTGGGTTATCTGCCAAAGAGTTTAAGAAGCAAAACAAGGAAGGGAGACGGGGAGGAGTGGCGATGTGCGAGTGAGGGGGAAGGCAGGCACGGAACCAAGGCGTGAGGATATTACAGGAAGCCTGCGACTCCTCACTGCTTTACTACATCTCTGTCCACAAGATCTGACAACAGTTCAAAACATCCTGGGGCCCAGAAACAGAGAGCCTGAGGTGTGTGAAATATAAAGTGTTACGCCATCAAACTGGTCTGCCAATTTCTATCAGGTATACTAATCCGAGGACCGGCCCACATCAGTATTTAAAACAGTTTAGGTATACATGCACGTGCTGTCCTTCATACTTATACAGGAAATTATTTATTGTTGTGCAAGACATCATGTTTTAAAAAAGTTATATTGAGGTCACAATAACACTTATAATAATTTTTAGATTTGATTAATAAAAAATGTTTGAGTAACAGTCATTCATGGTTGCAAATTTCACTTAAAATAAAATGGCAGTTAAATTAAAATTAAACTCCAAGATACACTGCCACATTCAGGATTTACAATATGAAATATTCAAAATAACATGAATTTGTGGCTCATGGGAGTTTGTTTCTCATGAACCAAAAATCAGGTGACCTAGATTTGTTTGAATGGAGACTGCAACCAAGTGTATATAGCTCAGATCAGTTAGACCACTTTTGTTTGTTGTTAAGGAGATGATGTTCTGATTTAGTTGGTCATGTGTATTATGAATTGCAACATGGATCCAGCTTTTGGGAGGTTCTTCTGCATCAAGAAATTCTGAAGCAATTCTGTAAAACTTTGCTCCATCTGCCAAGATGTTCAGGCTGACCCGAAAATGAATATTCCAGTGGGGCAGAGGTCCAAAGCACACAGCCAGGGCTGTGATGCAAGGAGCAACTGTACACAACTGTACACAAATAAGCGTTCGTCACTGCCTGTGTCAGTTTGCAGAGTTCAGTCCAATGAGTTTGTGATTCAAATTCAAGGAAGCAAAATAAGACCCAAAGGGTTTCAAAGGTTAAGGGAACTGACAACAATCCACCTCAGAAGTTGATGGTCATGAAACATTGTAATCCACGGAAGTGGATGAAGAAAAAAAAAAACTGTAAATTTACAGATGTGGATGTACATATACACAATTCTGCTGTTTTAGAGAGATTAATTAGTTATGCCATTTTGAAAGATAAAAGAAGTTCTTAAAAAAATTGTAGAAGAAAAAAAAAATCTTTTATTTATGTTCTGCAATAAATCTTTATGAACCACATGAATACTCATGTCTAACTCCAAAACTGGCGGAGACCAGGATAATCAGCGGATGATAATCATATTTAAATTTTGTTTGGAGTAATTTTTTTGAAAAGGTTTTCACCAGCTAAATATTAAATCAAAATCAGAAAACGCAAAAGCGGCAGTTATGGAAGGAAAGGCGCAGGATTCTGTCAGACTAAATTTTATATTATGAAGAGGTCATTTTAACTTTTGCTGAGATATAGGTATTAAAATAAAAAAACAAAACAGTAAAGTTTTTTACAGGTAGCTGTAATGCCAGTGATCACTGGTAATTTCACCTTATCCACAAATTAACAAGCATGAAAATAGCATCAGAACACACTGCAGATTATATATTTTGTTGACCCTTGTCAAGGGGATATGTTAAATTTCAGGGACAGGGGCACCATACTTCTGAGAGATCCCTAGTTTTAAATGATTAAGTGCTTAGTTGTGCCATCCATCAAAGGATCTGAATTTATTCACTATTCAGACCTTGAAATTACCTTTAATATACCTTGAAAATTTCAAGCTACCTTAGATTTATTTACTTTTAGAAGGTGAGTAAACCTGAAGGAGGGAACTCAAGGCATTACCCAGACTCCAGAGTGATATTAAGGTCCTCAGATAACTGTCGGCCTTAACAGTTATTTAACAGAACTGACACACGGCATCTCACTGCCACGGCACTGGAGACTAACTCTACAAATCATGGGCATCACACTGCCACGGCACTGGAGACTAACCCTACAAATCATGGGCATCACACTGCCACGGCACTGGAGACTAACCCTACAAATCATGGGCATCTCACTGCCACGGCACTGGAGACTAACCCTACAAATCATGGGCATCTCACTGCCACGGCACTGGAGACTAACCCTACAA
>JABFEA020000017.1:13652833-13663472 GCA_019775915.2 Cyphomyrus plagiostoma | reverse complement strand
CAGTTCTCTCTCGCTCTCTCTGCATATTGTCCCTGTGTGCATGCAGTTCTCTCTTGTTCTCTCTGCATATTCTCCCTGTGTGCATGCACTTCTCTCTTGTTCTCTCTGCATATTCTCCCTCTGTGCATGCAGTTCTCTCTTGTTCTCTCTGCATATTCTCCCTCTGTGCATGCAGTTCTCTCTCGCTCTCTCTGCATATTGTCCCTGTGTGCATGCAGTTCTCTCTTGTTCTCTCTGCATATTCTCCCTCTGTGCATGCAGTTCTCTCTCTGTCTCTCTGCATATTGTCCCTGTTTGCGTGCAGTTCTCTCTCGGTCTCTCTGCATATTCTCCCTGTGTGCATGCAGTTCTCTCTCGCTCTCTCTGCATATTCTCCCTACGTGCACAGTTCTCTCTCGCTCTCTCTGCATATTCTCACTACGTGCACACAGTTCTCTCTTGGTCCCTCTGCATATTCTCCCTGTGTGAGCATGCAGTTCATTCACTCTCTCTCTCTCTCTCTCTCTCTCTCTCGCTGCTCGCCGGGTGATGCATGTCCTTCACTCCAAAGACATGCAGTTGGGCTAATTTGCATCTCCCTCTGATGGACTGGTTTCCTGTCCATGGTGGACTCCAGCCTTGTGCCCTGTGCTGCCTGGGTTAAGCTCCTGATGACTCTAACCAGGATGGATAGAACATGGTTAAGGAGCAAGAAAAGTCCTTAAATATAGAAAATAAATATCCTTTAACGCCTACCTCTGTGACCAAACCCAGTGCTGAAACCTAAAACTCCAGATGCAAAGATCAATCTATCAATCAATGTTTCAGACCAGGTATGCACTGTGACTCAAAGCTGTGAGATGCTCTCAGTTCATTTTGAGTTCAATAGTGTACTCTCAGTTCACTCCAATTCTGAATTCTGTGGGGTGCTCTCGAATCCCTCTGAATTCTGTGGGGTGCTCTTGAATCACTCTGAATTCTGTGGGGTGCTTTTGGTTCACTCTCATAGGCAGGTGGTGTCTTATTCATCCCATGATATTCACGGCTCTAAATTCTCAACCAATTTATTTATACTCTGGCCAGACAATGTCAGACTGTACTTTTTCATGTTAATTTTTTCTGCCCTTTTGAACTGCACTAATTTTAACTATATACCCCCTATTTCCTCTCTCCTGAATTGCTTATTCACCCCAACAATGTTACCAAAGGGAAGCTGTCCCTGTAGCTTACTGTACTGTAGTGCATTTTTAGCCATCGCTTCAACTGCTTCGCCCTCCTTTTTCCACTCCTTTGTTTTTATAACTGCTTTTTCAGAAGCTGGGAAATTATTTCCATCTAGGTGTGATTATGGCTGTTTCAGTTTCAGCTCATTTTTTCACAAAAAAGAGCAACTGCCCAGCACTTTGCCTACAGCCTTGATTGATGTATATTTTCTCATCCTTCACTTGCAGTTTGGGGCAGCCAATTGCCCCATTGTTTGTGCGTCCTCCTCCACGCCTGCCACCTGCACCCGTCCAGGTGGCTCGTCGAGCAGTGAACCCCCCATCTTCCAGCCAGAAGCTGCAGGCTCTACCACACAACACTGATGCACTTGGAGAAGAGCCCTATTCACCTGTTGGCGAACAGTAAGTTCGGCCTGCAGTCCGGCAGGTGCCCAGCTGACCATGGGCAATCTCAGCTAAGCCAAGTTGCCCCGGCGAACGGCCTCCCTTGTGCAGCAGGATAACACAGCGGAGTCAGTACTGAATCCAGATCCACTTTTTACTGATGCCTCTGAGGAGGCCCATAGATACTCATTTATTGCACGGTCATTAAAAAGTCCTTGGGGCTGGAATTATCATTGTCCACTCTATATTTAGCTGGATTTGACACTTATGAATGAGTAACTCCATAGCATAAAGTATTTGTCGTAACAGGAAACATGTAAGTCTTTAAGTCTTTATTATTATAATAACAGATACTAATAGCATTCGAAGTTAGGATCCACAGGTCAGCCTTAAGTAGCTGTCAATGACCTTTTATTATTGCATTGACCCAAACTTCTGTCAAGGTCCACATTAAACAGTGTTATTTTGACAAGTGTATTGAGAGCAAATGACAATATCACCGAATGCTTAAATCAGTATTTCTTTGTGTCAACCCTGGCAGAAAACTTGGTGAACTCATTAATTAATTAGAACTGATTGCTTATAAAATGACCAAGTTTATCCTTTAAAAAAGGAAGGAAAAAAAAATTAAAATCTTTTTTTGGCCATTACTATAATTATACAGAACATTGTATGATCATTAATGACTTTATGAATTAAAGATTACTTTATAGTTCACTGCCCTTATAATTAGGTGAATGGCCAATTTATTCTAATTATGTTGAATGGATATTTTTTACCAGTTTCAACAAATGAACCTTATCTGCTTAAGGTGATGCATTTTACCAACTCATCAAATCATACATATAATTCTTTTCCTAATGGAGCTATAGTTTGTAAGTTAGCAATTGAAATATTAACATTATCGTTTCAATCAAACTGCATTAATTAAGCTTGGCTGCAACAAAAGGCGGCACACAATGTTCGTTCCCAGGATTGATCAGAGAGCCTGTGAAAATAATGCATGGTAAAACAATAACAGACTTATTGGCCTGTAACAATAACATGTTTACAGTTTCAGAGTTTCAGCAATGTTGTTAAGGGTTGTAATTTATAGAGAATCTATAAACCAGTACAGTTAAAATCAGACTGGACTTACCCTACACATGTACCTTGAATTAGTACGACAAAAGAATACAAATGGCAACAAGCTGTCGATGCCATCTGTGAAAAGAGTAGCGCAATCAGATAAGGGACAGTACAGCGGACAGACTTTCCGAAGGTCGGCTTCTGCCAAACCCCTAGCGGCGGGACTGGCAAATGGCGTCCATGTGAAGAGCGGACTGTTCCAGCTCGTTCTGCGGAGCGCACACTTCCGGCATTCTCCGGCAAGGAACACAGAAGCGTTCCCGTCAGCGAGGCCAAGCAAATGTATGATTATTATTTAGATTTATTCTTCGTCTGAGCCTCTCAGCCCTAAAGAAGCAGATGCCCACCCCTGCAGACAGATAGGAAGCACTTTCTGAGAGTTGGGGTGCTGCGTGCCCCCTTCGAGGAGGGGGGGGGGCGGAGATGCAGAGGAGATCGAGATCTGCTACCTATCGTATCAGTGTGTGGGGAGGCCACAACCCTTTGAAAAGGCCACACTTCACGACCCCCTCGATTTCCAGGCGCATTCTGTTGACGTGCCCTGGGTACGTTCAGTGCGATCACCTGGCCTCTGCATTTGTCGTGGATCTTTGCGAGCCTGATGCAACATTCCCCAGTCCATGATGTAATCTCATAATAGTCACTGGGCCATAGTGTAACAATGACAGGGGGAGAAGTAACATGCATGCACACGCTTATCCACACAGACATGACGGGAAGCAAAGCTGTCTGAAATGCCACTGCCTTGAAATGACTTTTATATTACATGCCCTTCAGTTTAAATGTCTAAACGAAAATCTACGGGATAACCATACAGGTGCCACTCATCTGGCTTTTACAAATAAAATATGTATATCGGTAATCACAGAGACCTCTCTCACGGGGGGGGGGACACTTTAACGGACAGGAACTGCATGATTACGGAGCAAAGCCATTTCACATTTCAATTTAGTCTCCTCATAACCTCTTCTTCAACAGCATGAAACACAACAAGCTCGACAGCCACGGCAGCCTAGGTATATATATAAGATCTACAAAAAGCAATAATCCATCGCAGATTCCCTCGACAGCCCTTAACAAGAGCTGCAGCCCAAGTTCAGTTCCGCCTCATAAGCCGCGAACAAACAATGCACGCGGCCTCGCGCAACTTCATCCCTCCGGCCAGGTTGAGCTTCCGCCGGGTTCCTCAGCTCATCGTGTGTGACAAAGCGCCGAGTCACACCAGCGTGCATACGGCACCTAAGCTTCAGGAAAGTGAATCCTCAGGTCGTTGCTACAAGCTACAGGGTAATGCCAGTGATGCCACACAGAGTATAAATTCATGAGCGCCAGGCTCCCATGCCCTTCGCCCTGTACTCCCAACACCGCCTCCAACACTGATTCACCCACTACTGTAAATACGACACCCGTAATAGATACAGACCACCCCAACCTATGACCATCTATAGTATAGTGTAGTGTGTGTATATATGTATGTATATATGTGTGTGAAGAGGCGGGTTGTAAAACAATCCCGCATGCTCCTATACCCTCAGCATCATGTTAGCCACCAGGACAGGCCACAGTGGGCAAAACAGCTGCCTGTTTTATGGGGTTCACTTTGAAATTGGACCGAGATGGATAGGCCTGTCACATAACTCCTCGATGTCAAGCTGTCATGCTCGCTGTCGATGTCGGTGTTTTAACGTCTTTTCTTTGTTTAATATTGCATGGCGTGGCTGGAATTACACCCTTTGTCATTTGGCTCTTAATGCTGACAGTAATATATATCAATTGCAGTTTTAGGGAGCAATTTTACCAGTGGCCGTCTTCATAAATGTCTGGGCATTTTATTTATTTATTTATAAATTCACAATTTGAACAACATGTCCTATAACAAAAGAACGTGGTAGAACTAATTATAGCAAACATTTACGTCCACATGAACAGACATGATCAAACACAAAAACATGATCCCAACTGATACTGAATAATATATTAATACTTAATACATAAATCCTAGAATAATTATATATTTCTCTATGATTATACCAATATTTTTTTATGGGTCCATGTCCATTTCAGTCACGCATTGCAACGCGTTATATAAATATCCTACGCTTTGTGTTTTACGGCTGTGTATATAATTCATGCCTTGTGCTGTGGGTTTTCATCGAAACTGCTACCGAAGTTTCTTCTCCGTTTGCTCCCCTGTAATTGAAAGTAGGTCACAAAAATGCGCCTGGAGCTGTGGGCCTGCACGCCGTTAGCGGGCAGAAGCTGCACTACAGAGGAGAGCCTTTAGAGTAATATTACAGAGTCCCGCAGGTGCTTGGATCTCCGTTAGAGGAGACGAGGACCATGAAAGAGCAATTTACTCCCTGCATTAGGTATGAATCCCACCATCCAGCCCAAATGCTCGCATCCCACAAAGGTGTTGAGTGCTTCCTTCACACGCGCTGCGCGGATCCGCCATTTCAGGAGGTCTTTCGCTCAAGAACGCAACTCCGAATCGGGCCGGGCTCTGAGGACACGCCTCCGAAATACCCAGTTGCCATAGCAATCAGACATCCATAAAAAAAAAAAAAAAAAAAGAAAAAAATTATGGTCGAAATGCTGGTAGCAACAGAGATGGGGCTTCTGCGCCTTCGTTTAAAGGCTGGAGAGCGTTTCCCAAGATGCAGCTGCTCGTCACTGAACCGCCGCGCCGGTACCAGGAAGGACAATGGCGCTGTCACCGCGCGGCGGGGAGTTCATTAGGTAGATATGGTTTCATAACGCGCCGCATCTCCGTCGCGCACTGGGGGCGGCACTCGTCTGTGGGAAAATATGGCGGGAGAGCCGCGGATCAGAACGGCGCGAAGCCGCCGGGCTCTGCTCCGAGATGCATGACAGGGGGACACGTCATTAAAGAGAACAAGGCACTTTCTTACAGGGAGCCGGATGCAATTAGGGAAAAACAAAGCAAAATTATATTGCGGACCTCGCCGGGCTTGAGCAGATTCTCTCTCTCTTGCTTAGAAATTACAGTCGGGGGGTGGTGGAGGGCCAAAAAAAAAAAAAAAAGAAATTACAGTCGATGGTCATTACAATAATTAACGTGTACAGATAAGATGAACTATGATCCTTGGTTGTTGCACTGTAGGGCTAAGACCATGTGCGCAGTTTAAGAGCCTGTATTCAATATAATCTAGCTATCGAGTTAAACCATCAGGTAACCCATCCACTGTAATGGATAATTCTGTCTGACAAATGGAGGTCACAGATTAACAACCTTAAAAGGGCATTATCCAATCCCAAGTTATTAAGAACTCAAGTACAACTGTCTTTGGAAGCATGCTTCCCAAGTCTGAATCCACACGAGTTCCTGATAATGAAATGAATGGCTACAGAGATGTGTGTCTAGCATTCCAAGAAGATAAAAGAAAAAAAATCTTTCAACAAAGGCCATAAGTGTTTCATAATACAGTCGATACCCATACAGTTGATACCCTGTACTCGAAACATATCTCAGTCCACTGCGGGCAGCCCAGTATTATTATTAAAAAGAAAGAAAAAAAAACATTGAGGTTAAGGTCATAAATCAGTTATAATTCCAAAATTCATGGAGTCTCACCTCAATACGTGGAGCCGTTTGGCCTGAAGATGACCGCCTGGACTGAGCGCCCTCTGAGAGCCAGGCTGTGTGCTAATTTCACGCTAATTTCTCCTTTACTCCATGGAGTATTTCTCATAGCAACACGCATGCCCCTAACAGTGTTGCCCAGAAGAAACCCACGGTACACTTTATCTCATCAATGCATAGCTGACAGGGATACAGAAGATTAGGGTTAACTACTGGAAAGTCTCCTTTCATCAGCCCTGCCCGTGTTTATACTTGAAAGGCTTTCTACTGCGATATAAATCTCCGTCCCAAAGCTGCGCTTAGTCCGTGCAGCCCGGCACTGCTGAGTCAGGGCAGAATTCGGCGACTGCCCCCGGAACACGAGCCGCGGCACGCCGATGGTCCGGGAAGCAGGTCGCCTTGACCCCTAAACAACATTAGACACGAGCCCCATTTCCAGGGCTTATTTCACATCCAGCCCAGCCATAAAAGGACCTTTACAACTGTCACCAAGAAAAGGAACACAAAAACCTTTTCTGTGCGAAAGAGTAGGGACATTGACTTTACGCTTGGCAGACTATAGCGTCCTCTGGTCAGGGGACCCGGACGGAATTGGAAATTCCCCATGAAGGGATCCAGAAAAAGCCCAGGCTGACAGATTTGTGCCACGGAGCAGGGAAACGAGGAAACGCCATTCTCCGCCCGGGGTCCCTCGCTGACGGCCGTCCCTCCTTCACGCCGTTTCTTCCTGCCCGGCGCTCGACCTGCTGCCTGCTCGCCCACATCCGGATGTCGGTATTAAAAAACCAGAGATGTGGCTATCGACGTTTGCAAAGCACAGAAACACAATCACTGCCTACAATCGAATCAACGTTAAGGTTTCAAGGAGTGTTATTTAGTTTCCGAACAAAGCGAAACTGCATTGAAAGCGGCAACACAGCTCAAAGACCCACGACTCGTAAAATCGGAGCTAAATTCATTGTTTTTCAAATCATGATCTATATTTCTCAAATATATGGGTACTTTGCTATTTATAATGGCTAAATATCACAAGGTTATGACATTTATTAATGAAACTGTCCATATTCCTTCTGGGTGATGCTTTTGGAATATTTAGCAAAAGCCATAACTGTACGTCAATTAAACATTAAATAGAAGCTAATCTTTTAATGGATTCACATATTGGTCTTCTAATGTTGATTAAAAAATATCCACAATGGAGTCATTCGACGAGCTAGCCATTGTTAAGGGGGGCCGTTTCAGATACCACACTGGGGTACAGGCAATTACAAAGATGTCATCACAGATCAGTCATTTAACATGTTGCGTGCTGTGTTCATAACAGCATGCTTATGACATGATTTACTTAACCCCGACTAAATGATTAATTAGCTACAGCAGCCTGAACGGCTTCAGTTGGTTTTTATATAGTCCGGATGGCTTTCTTACTTAATGAGAGTAGCCCAAACATTAACAAGGCCTGAACGCAGTATATTACTTATATAGCGCATCATTTCCTGTGCCACCGTATGTCATTAAGCCGCAGTCCCAGCTCGCTGCTACTTTTTCTATTAGCCAGCAATTATGTAACGGTTACAGCTGAAGCGCAAGTATTCCGTAAAATTTCATAAACACGCACAGTACTGTTGAAAAGTCAAAAACATCATGTTTAAACAATCTTGATGAAACAAATTAAATTGAAACAAATACGTTAAATATATTTAATACATTAAAACAAATACGTGGATTGGCTGAAGTGCCCCTGAGGAGAGGTTTGGGAACTAAAGCCATCCAGCAAGATATCAGTAACTTTTTGGACAGCAGATGATACAGCAAATAAATTATGTTTTATTGTGCTACTGCTAATTCGTATAAATTCTATTGTTAGTTTTTTTTTCCCCCTTAGCAAATATACAGATTCGGCTTTAAACATTTCCTTTGACTGCCTAACACTTTTAAAGAGTTTTCATTTTTAATCGCTTCCAGTTAAAACTGTGTGCATGTCAGTGGAACCGAGCTGGTCCTCAAGACCATCTGGATATCAGCCCAGAACAGAACTTCCATCAAAGGCTTTGTCACACTCTAAGGGAACTTCCCTGCATGTCGACGCCCCCCGAATGGGCATCTGTGCCGATCCCCGTCAGCTCGCCACACTGGCGAGCCACACACATGGAAGGGTGGAACACAGCTACAGCGGGGGACTGTCGTCTGGAGATGGACCATGATTCAGACTCCAGCTGGTGTTTCCTAATCCTCCTCATCTAGATGTACAATGATCCTGTTTTGTCTTTATAGTCTTTATTACATGTGCGATGGTAAACAACACCTGGATACACTTTGATGGTTCTCCCAAATGTTGAAAGAATGAGAAAAAGCATTTTTAAAATGCACTTACATAAAATACCCAACTTAACAAGCTTGCAAATATACTTTGCACGCAGACATTTATAGATCATAAATAAGGTAAAGCAAAAGTTCATTTTACATATTTGTTAGAATTTTACGAAGCAGCTTGTCTTGAAGGATGTGGTCTTATTCAATACATCCATACATCCATGCATCCACCCATCCCTCATTCTATCCATCAATGTTCAGCCTACACTTGGAGTTTATCCCAGACAGCAGAAGGTATAGTACACCGTGTATGGGAGGTCAAGTCTTTGCGGGGTTAATTGTATACATGGCTAAAAAAGTTATTTGTAGAACCTTCAATGAAGGTTCATATTCACAATGTAAAAACTTCTATACCAATAAAATTTCATGACAGAACTTTAAATTTATCAAGACAACATTCTGGAATTCTCAGCAGCATTCTCATTTAACGTAGACATTACATGTCTAAGCCTAGTATAAATAATGGTACGATGCTCATAAGCGAAATAAAACAAAGGCGAGTGTGCCGCTGACTTGTTAACAGGCAGACGCCGCTGCATACACAAATCACTGACTCAGCGGTTTGAAAATAATCATGCGAGTTTAGTGGCAAAGAGAAGTTAGCTGTGAGACTGGGCATAAATCACAGCTACTGCAGGGGAAAATGTGTAGGAAGGAAAACAAAAAGGTGTCAATCTTGCTGACAAACACTCCAGCAAACATTGACGGATATCACTGCTGACTCACACGCAAACAAAATGGAGTGTTGGTTGTCTATTCTAAGGACATTAATTTGTTTACAACCTTACAAGTGATGTACCATTACTAGTCTTTGGATTATTTACCTTGTTCCACATTTGACAAACAATGAAATCAGGAAGGAAGATAGGATGAAGGGTGCAGGCACTATGGGACTGAGGGGAGACAGAGAACCAGCACCATAAGACTGTGAGGATGAAGGACAAAGGCACCAGAAGACAATAAGGAAGCAGTACAGAGACATTGTTAAGATCAAGAGGAGACTGGATGTCAAAGGGACATAAGCATTGTGAGATGGGAGGATGCAGGACAAAGGCACCGTGTGACCATAAATAGACTAGATGTCTAGAGGACATTAGGACAAAAGCACCGTGAATTCACGAAGATGCAAGATACAGTCAAAGTGAGATGATATAAGACAGAAAACTGACACTATACAACTGTAAGGAGACTGGATGTTGGGTCAAATAAATACACCATGGAACTGTGAGGAGGCAGGACACAGGCACATGAGGAAACCGGTAACGTGAAGGCATGAGGACAGAAGCATGACGACAATCATCAACAAGGCACAGTGTCACATTGTGACCAAGAGGGCAGAGGCAGAGTGACACCTTGACGCTATAAGAACAGAGGTAGTGACACTGAGGACATAAGGACAGAGGCAGAGTGACACCGTGAGGCTACAAGAACAGAGGTAGTGACACTGAGGACATGAGGACAAAGGCAGAGTGACACCGTGAGGCTACAAGAACAGAGGTAGTGACACTGAGGACTGAGGCAGAGTGACACCATGATGCCACGAGGAATCCATGGAAAAAGGGCACATCAACATTTATGTATTTACTGGATTTCGTTAAATAAAAAAACTTTAAAATTTATTTCTTCTACAGCAAGCTCAAACTCACACTGGGAGGAATTCCGTGAAGCCCCAAATTCCACATGATCAGTCCCTGCTACTGCTCACTTTCCAACAGAGTGAACTCCATTCACAACAATGACAAATCATTAAATCACAATCCATTATTCATAGTACACACTAGTGCATTCTTCTGGCAACATTGGCCAGCAAAAACATAAAATGTACTATTTGCCTGAAACCCGTTACATGACTCAGCAGTCCTTGGTCCCCCCCGCGGGGGGGGGGGGCGGGGGGGGGGGGGGGGGGGGGGGGGGGGGGGGGGGGGGGGTGGGGGGGGGGGGGGGTGGG
>JABFEA020000017.1:13623037-13645606 GCA_019775915.2 Cyphomyrus plagiostoma | reverse complement strand
CCCCCCCCCCCCCCCCCCCCCCCCCCCCCCCCCCCCCCCCCCCCCCCCCCCCCCCCCCCCCCCCCCCCCCCTCAGCAGGAAGTGGTTAAACCAGAATTCCCTCCAGCTTCCCCCTTGAAAACTGAGTTTGCCTCTTGTTTTTGTGAGCTCAGTGGGGGTGGGTAAGACGCTCTTATTTGCCTGTGCTGGGTTACCTCCCCCCTCCCCCCCCCACACACACACAGATTTTTCACCAACCCCTTGATGAAAATGACAAATGCACATGCTAAGAACTAAAAGGGGACAGAGGAGCAGGCATGCACGCCTGCCTCTTCTCCCTACGTCTGCCCGCTTAATGCAAACCGACAACCACAGAGAGCGCTCTTTGTAATACCTCGCAGAAGAGAGTATCACCTCACACCTAATCTGTCATGTAACAGCGGGAACCAAACTTTTTCTTCTTCTTCTTTTGCCTTTTTTCAGCCATTGATTTCTGGCACCCTTTGTATTTTTTTTCTGCCAGCAGCTTCATCCCGTCCGTGGCCAAAACAAAATCATCGTAGCCGCTCACCCCGGAGGTTGGCGCACCGGGAAGGTACTGGTGGCTGCACCCTCAGCCATCTTATTTCGCCGTAATGACACCAAAGCTGTGCGAATTAAAGAATGATATGAGGAATTAACTACGGTCTCCAGCGAGAGCATATTATTACAGCAGCTTCACTTCTCTTCCTTAGAGCCCCTCTGTATTCATATGGTGATGATTATTACTTTGCAGTAATTTAATATTTTCTAATCTTTGCCTTGTTTATGGTTCAAAGAAAAATCAAACCCAGTGATTTAGTTTCAATCATGCACGGTTGGCTACATATGCACAAGAGCAAACAAAAAAGTAGCATTTTTTATATATATATTTAAAAATATATATTACTTGTATAATGTTATGCAAGCTTTACTGCTGAACAATTGCAAGCTTTAATTTAAAGAAATGCAACTATTTCAAAACAATAACAAAATGACTAAAAATACAATCACATTCAGTTTAAATCAGTCACACATAAGCGGCAAAGAATTAAAAAAAGATGGTGTATAAGGTCATGCATTTCTGTTTCCCTGCTTGGAGTCGTTTTGTCTTCTTAAGCTTGCGGATATACGTTCACTTACATCTACGGTTACTAGCTGAGCCACGGCCAAAACACACTAAGCAGCACGCCATAAACTTTTAACGTATCAGACAGAAACTCCTAACTGCAGTAACATATTAGGTTTCTTATTTAAAAAAAATGATAAAATCACCAGCATCAGACCTAAAAGGCAAAGAGCCTTGTTTTCATCAGCAACAGATGTGAAGTTCTGATGCGCCTGTTCAAGAACCATCTGCAGGTATCCATCCATCCATCGACTATCCTAAGAAGTATAGTGCACAAGGCAGGGGACACCCTAGAACAGGGGTCTCCAACTCCAGGAACAGGTGTGGCTCATCAGAAGCCAAGTGGGACAGAAAACCTACTGGACAGTAGCTCTCCAGGCCCCCAATGTCTGAACCATAAACAGATTATATAAAAAAACACACACACACACACACACCCAGAATGCTCAAAGATTCCCTCAAAAGTGCAGATTAGCAGATTAATAATGTGCAGGTGTAAAATGGTGTGCCACCTCTCTGATGACCAGCAACACTGCCTTCAGAGTCCTCACTCACGTTTACATAAAACCAGGCTGAAGACAGCTAAATGCATAAAGCTGGCAGGCCTCTCAGTTTATGTTATAATGAAATCGAGGGTGACAGAAGATTGGGCCTCAAAACAAAACTAAATGCATTGATTTGCAACAAAAAAGGGGGAAAAAGTAGCATCCAATGGAACAAACAGGAGGCAGAGGAAAAACAACACAAGCTCACCATTAGTATTATCAGTGAATTTATTCTGGCTATCTACCTGCACCAGCCCGACTCCTGGCACAACTGAATCAGCACCAGTAAATTATTGAACGTAATGAAGTATTTCACACTGACAACGGCCTCGGAAAGATTTCCGCAGCACAAAAACAATCTGGCGTGATGAAAATGTGCAGACCTGAAAAGCTATGAGGGACGTGGCCAAACACATCAGGGGCAAAGTATCACTGCCTTACTAACGCACCATAATAAGATAAGGGGGCCCTGAATTACTCACCTTAAATGCATTGATAAAATCCCACTGCCAGAACTTTGTAAATGAAAAACAGACCCTCATGTTTGCCGTGAGTATGGGACAGGCCATATATAAGCTGCCAGATTCAGTGGCTATTGGGTTTTCTCCCGTCTTAGCATTCATAGCAAAAACACGCCAAAAATGTACCCATTCCCAGCCGAGATGAAAGCATAATTACTTCCATATGACAGAGAACATACACAAAGTTATACACAAGCTTTCAACGGGAGCTGTTCGCAATACGATACACGTATACACCTTAATTGGTCGTTGTTTGTTTGTTTAAATTCGAAAGTCCCAATTAACACGTCTTATTATAAGGCATTTAGGCTTCCCAGTCTCTTCCTGTTTGAAAAAGGGTTGAACAGTGGGAGGCAGAAAGCTTTTATTCACAGATGCAGTGCTCTCTGGCTGCAGGCTGCATGCGCACAGGGGGCTGCAGACATTCACCTCGGTGGAGACGTTGCTTAAAGCATGTTCAACAAGACAACTGAGCAAAATGTATGACCATCTCACGCAAATAAAATCTATACAACAAGCATATGCGTGTATACACAGTGTACAAATGCATAAAGTTTTCTAAATATATATGTATGCATTTGCATGCATATACATTAATTACAGACATAAAAGTTACGTAAAGTACATTTAGCTAGCTGTGAATTCACCAAGGCTGTGCTTATTGCATGCCTGGCTGTGTTTCATGCGGGTCCACCACATCCGCTTGGTATGCAGACAGACTGTTCCAGTTTAAGGTGTTTATTCAGATGAGGTCACAAACTCAGGGATTAGTGTTTCTTTTTCTTCCATCCTTGTAATGCCTCAGAGGTGTTTAACTAACACGCAGACAATAAGACCAAATCATCTGAATGCTAAATCTCCAAGAAAACTGTAACTGTCGGCTAAAGACATATGAAGAATGAATTATACCAAGCATCTGATGACTCAAAGAAAATGAGTGATTCCTTACACTTCTAATATATTACTCTCTGCCTGAACTTATGAACGCTACATAAAGGCTGGCGATGTAACGCTAGCAGAGCATAGCTTTTCATGCAACTGGTCTGAAAGCCTGTGTCTCTGTGGGGGGGAATCAGTAAAAAAATAATCAGGTATCCTTAAAGGACGCCTGGCAGATAAAGGGGCAGTAAGCAAAGAAGTGTACTTTTAAATACTGTACATCCATAATAATCTTAGTAATAGTACCAAAAGATGGCATTTTAGAAATGGAAAAAAAAAAGATGTGTGAGATAGTATGAAATAAAATTATACATCAATAATTTAAAATGTGATTAATATTTAATAATACTAATAGTGTTTCCATAATATTTCAATACTTTACAAAATTATTCCTGTCCATTACTAATCTATTTAACTATTTGTGCATGTATATTTATATACATCTACCTACCCATTGTTTCCTACATAATGGCATATATTTGTCATGGTGGGTTGCAAACACCATCATCATCATCATCATCATCATCGGTAGTAGTAGTAATACATTTTATTTATAGGCACCTTTCAGGACACCCAAGGTCACCTTACACGAAATAAACAACTTAAAATTAAAAATAAAAGTAGCTTGATGTCTAAACAAGTATTACCCGCAATCACAGAAACTGTATTGTGTATTATAAAACAGGGCAGTGTAGTCATAAAGCGTAATCATCAATATCATTATAATCATTTGTTTTATTTATTGTCATTTGGGCATGCGTTATATTTACATTCATGTGGTGTATGACAACAGAGATGTCAACGCAAGCACATTAACTGACGCTCCACTACTGCAAAGTCTGCCAAGCTTGTTCTCCCGAGCTCCATGTACAGATCTCGCGTGTGATGCAAACTGATGTTTTGGGTGCTCCATAAAGGCACGCGGCCGGTAATCAGCTTCGTCCCCCCCTACCCCACCCCTTGGAAACTGTTAAATTAGGACTGCGGCAGCGTAGGCTGGGAATCGCGGCCCATCCCAGAAGACAACAGGCCCGCCATCAATCTCCGAGCCGCTCCACTCAGAGACACTCAGCGAGGCACTCCAGCATAGAGGATGAGAGGGGGGGAAACAGCGGCCGGGGGTTTGGGAGTGCATTAATCTTACCTCACCTCGCCTCTCTGAATAGTCATGAGTGCCAGTGAATGGAAATGATCTCGCAGAATTTAGCAAAAAAAAAAAAAAAAAAAAAAAACCTCTCTGGCATTTTATCGACCTTCTGATATCTCGACACGGTAGTCCATGGACCGTTACAGAAAACTGAGAGAAAGACATAAAATACCCGGAATCCATGATGCATGTTAGACTATACCACCTCACAGTAGCTAGGAGCAGAGTTTACACATATGCATCACTTCACTCCAATTCCTCAGTACCTCACATAAAATACAGGCTTCATTTAACTACTTTTTTATCGCCATGAATGTAGCTGCTAATAAGAACAAAGTGACAAAATGTACACCTAATCCAACGTCAGTTTAGCTTAGTGGCCTTGATTTCAGGTCAGAGAAACACGAAGAAACCAAAGACCTCGGCTACCGTGTGCGCCGCCTACCTTATTATTGTTCTTGTACGTGTTATTATTATTGCTGTATATTTGCGGTGGGTTTTCGCCAGCAGCTGTGACACTGGCGGGGGAACACGTTAGCCGCACTCGGCTGATATCAATCTCGGCCCTTTGTAATGCGCTGCAGATGTGAGCGCGAGCCGGTGGCACCAAAGTTATTTATTTTCTCAGTGATACGATCAGAGGCTCACGGTGGACTTCCGGAGAGCCTGCATTCACGGCACCCCCTGTGTCTGCAGCGCTGTGCCATCAGACCAGCTTTCACGTCCAGATAACTTAAAAAACGCAAAAAAAAAAAAAAAGAAAGAAAGAAACTGGATGTTCTGATATATGATGTAATATGATGGAAAATTTATTATTCATAACAATGCACTACAGTACATACTACATAGTGCGCTTTAGTAGATTATCTTAATAAAATTCAGCTGAGAAAGTGTTCAATAATACAGGGCAGGAATTTTTGTGGCATGTTCCGTTTAGTTTTCTATCCATGTGACTCCTATATTCCATTCATAAGAAAATCTAAAAATCTAAAATAAAATAATAATAAAAATAATAAGAATAATCAGTTCCCAAGATGTTTATTGCAGTTGTTTACTTTCTCTGAAAGATTCTTGCGATTGATTTGAAAACTTGCTGCAGTGTTACCCTAGCTAATTGAAGTCTTATCCTGTTCTACTTCAACAAAATTAGCATAGCTCGTGTTACGTTGTTACGGCGGCATGCTAACGAAACTCCTCCAATGTCATGGCAGATGGCACTCCGATCTGCCCTTGTACCACTTCCTTCTTCAGCTCAGGTTACAGTAATGAAAAAAAGCTCTCTTTTTTCCAATATAATGCAAATGGAGCTCAATCGCATTTTTCTTCATTGCATTTAAATGACTTAAAGATTGAGTCTTTTTTTTCCGTCCTCCATGTTTCCAACGACTTAAATTCCCTCGCTGGAGACAATTGCCCTCTTTTTGTCTGCTTTATAGAGCAAGAGAGATTTACTGTCTCCAGGAATCGATGCAGTCCACACCTGGAATGGATCTTTTGCTTTAAATGATCTGAAAGGGAAGGGGGGCGAGGGGGGGGGAGGCTACACAAAGACAAACACCCCTCTGTTCCTGGCTTCAGTCTAGGGATGCTGGAAATTAGACATTACCATCTTGGTAACCAATTTCCTGGTAAAGCCGTATTTGAAACAAATAGCTTTTATGCATCTTCAAACCTCAACAGATCCAAAGGTGGTGAGGGGATAAGTGAGAAACCATCTTATGCGGCAATACGGGTAATCCGTTAACCTTTTGCCTGCCTTGGAATCTTCGGCACCCACAACAGCCTGAGACAGAATCTAGAAAACAATCGGTTTAACACGAGTGCCTAAATAAACAGGCCATAATTACAGCTGGTGGAATCTGAAACCAATGAATAAATTATTCTTTTATCATCCGAATGACTTAAAATTCATAGTAGCTCATTAAATCAAAGGACCCGTATATTACGGGAAATAAAAAAAAAGCACAAAAAAAAAAACACCTTATAAAGCAGTCACTTTAACACAAAGAAAAGTTTATGTCATCCGCCACATATTAAGAGCATCATAACACCTTTATGCAGTCAGATCATGACTCTGTGATCACTTGCATTACCATGAATTATTCATGATGAAGACTCTGCTTATTTGTTTTTCCGGGGTATCAAAATAAAAGAAAATAAGTGTTAATGAGCAGACTATTTCTGGGAGGCTCAAAGTGATTCGCTGTACGTGATTGGTCACTGAAAAGTCAGGTGGTCCACACTGTGCCCCGCCCTGTTCCTGGCACATGTGATCCCTCAAGCACATGCGCCCCAATCCTTCCCAAAGGACTCCTGATCAAAGCTAAATACATGGCGGGAGACACGGGAGTCACGAACACCCAGCTGGCATTGAAAAATTTCTCTGGGCTCCCTGGGTTTACACTCCCCTTCTGCAGAGATCTATGAAAGCTGAGAGCCTTGTTCTGACCAACAGGCCACATGTATCAAGGCCACCTGATTGCATACAAATTACTACAACAATATTGAAGTGGATCATCATATCTTTGAAATAATGCCCGTCTATTAGGCACTTCCCTTTATACGTTTAAGAATGTTTAGCAAAAGGCGCCACTGATGTCACATTTCTCAAAAGGTTTCCTGCATGTTAGACTGCATGAGACAAATTACGAGCAGCCTTGTCGTAACGCATTATGAAAATGCTGATACCTCAAAGATTCCCCCAGGACAGAGAAAAGTTGTAAATGCAAAATTCAGCCTGACTCACAGCATGCTGAAATGTCCTGAATGCCTTTCTTCAAACAAAACAGAATCCTCTCTGCTTGAATACATATAAAAAAATCTTCAAAGACTAGATTTAAATAACAAATCATATTTTCAGTAATATTTTGCAGGAAAAAAGGCAGAGAAGATATTATAAAATAGGTCTAAAATATGCCAGAAAATGAACAGAAGGACTAATAAAATGAAGTTCTTCGAGTGATCATGCTGCACATGCCTTATGAATTCCGCAGTAGGCTGCAGCTCGAAAGCTGTGATTATAGCGGCTTCTGCGACGCGACATTTACTCCATCTTGCTGCTGCTTTGGCGCGCCCTTCGTTACCCCCTTGGGGGGGGCATAGAGGCGTATGAAAGGCTCGTCTGGGAAGCTGTCGGCCCCTCATGCAGCGTGGCCTGCACGGGGCAGTCAGAGTTACGGGCAGGGGACGCTACTCACCTCAGCCTCCCCCCGCCTTTGCCAATGGTGATTAATGGGCCATTAACGGGAATCAGTATTCCGTCTGCCGCGGGCCTGTGGGGTTGGAGGAGTGTGTGTGCAAGATGAACACCCCTCTATGCAAAAAGGGGGCGTGCCCCCTGTACCCGGGGGGCCGTAATCGCGGGGGAGGTGGGTCAGTCGCCGTCGACGGTAAAAGCGGCAGCGCTAAGCGAAGCTCGTTGGCACTAATGAGCATACATGAACCCCAGGCGATGGGTAAGGGCTGGCACCCCTGCCCCCCGAGAAGGCCTCTCCTAATGAAAGGTGCTCATTGCTCTCCAGAATATTAAGGATGCCATTTTTGTGAGGAGGTCAGCTAGACAAAGCTCAGTGAGGATATATGATTTATTGCACATTACATGGGAAGATGTCAGGATGGCAACAATATTACAGGACTAAGTTTGTGGCTGCAGTTATTACCTCATTTTCTCTCAATTACAGTGTGGGCCTCACAGCAGAGGAACTCTGTGATAATCAGCATTAAATTATTGGCAATTAGTAGCGAGTACATCGAAGCAACCCCTCCCACACTGACAACAAGGTGGGAGAGGACGGCCATGTTTGGTTTGCGAGATTTAAAAATAGGACACACCTGAAATGCCACTGGAATCGGGCCCCTCTACCCTCCGCCAGGCAACGTGCTACAGAACCATCATGAATCATTGATGAAGGCAACTTTTAAGGCTGCTCAAGCATCAGCTAATTGATTTGCCTTTTAAGAGGCACACGTTGTGTTGGCCTCCATTCTGCTGCGCCGGGCTGAAGACCTCAGTGCTCTCCTTCCACAGACTCTCCCCGTTTGGACATCGTTCCTTTGGCGGAAGCAGAGGATTCGTAGGGACTCTTCCAACATTCTCACCATTCTGAACGAAGCGCAGTTGTATCCCGTCTGTGAAAGGGATGCTGGGATAAGTCTCCATACAATAGCCCCCCCCTTTGGCTGAGGGGGAGGGGGAACATCGGCGATCTCCTATCAATCCTCAGAAAAGCCCCCCCAAACAGGCCACACCGAAAAGACCGGCTACAATTGATAAATCACAATTACTTTCTGGACGTTTCTGCCGACAATCTTTGAGTGGATCCATTTTTTCTCTCTTTGTTTTGTCTGACAACAGTATCCCGACTCATCCGGCTCCGTGGCTAATTACGCGCAATGACAGGTACAGAGGAGGCGCAGAGTGCAGACGGCGGCGCCGTTTCCCGTGCGGGATTTTTGGGGGGAGGGGCTACGCTTTTCAAAGAGCCCGTATCGGTCAGCCATAAAACTCCTCCCTTGGTCACACATGTTAAGCAACATAAAAATTTAACGAAGAGTTAAACTAACGCATGAACGACATGACATCCACACATCAAAAGCATAATATAATTAAGTGTTTTCAAGTAATAAGTAGCTACAAATGCATAAATCCAAATACAGCCAACAAAGACACAGAGAAACCAAAGCAGCAGCCTCAGTCTGACTGTAAACAGCTCGCTCCTCACTGCTAACAAACGCGCTGTGAATTCATGTATGAAGTGTTACCTTCACAGGCACAAGCAGATGCTCCCATGCAACACATGCAATGACCCCCCTGCCCCTCCACCAGCCGCGAATGCAGGGGAGAACATGCCCGGAGACTGATTAACGCAGATCGCCTCTGCGGACGTTAAATAAATCACATGGGCCTGCATTATCTGGTCACCGTTCTCAAATGCAAAAAGGCAGAGACGTGCTCTCCTCAACCGAGCTGACCTATCAGAGGTCACAGCACTGGACGGAGGGAGGGAGGGAGGGAGAGAAAGACAGAGAGAGAGAAAGAAAGAGAGAGAAAGAAAGTGAAAGAAAGAAAGAAACAAAGAGAAAGAGAGAGAAAGAGAGAAAGAAAGAAAGGTCTATTGATCATAAGCCTTGCAGCTGTGTCACACAGCCAGGCAGGGCGAAGGAAAAAAAAAAGTTTCTAAACAAACAAATGACAACCTGCTTCTGCCATTGTAGAGAATGATTTTTTTTCGCTACACATGTTCTGAACTGAAACACAGTGATGCTACAAACTGGCTACAGCACATCAGAAAATTAAGTCAGCCGTGTAAGCAGACACCAAAATATATTAAACTCAAACCTTGGCATTTGGGTTCTATCTTGTCCTGATTGCATTTCAGTTGCTGAATGTGTGTGTGCACCGTGCTCGGCGAAACACGTGTCCCCACGGTTTGTTTTCCGGAGTGTGATAAATTAGAAAAATGTAGAGTAGTGGGATAGTTTAAGTTTATTAGCATTTTAATAGAAAGATAAGGCCAGCCTCTTTACATTCCCAGAGTAACCGCTTGAGGTGGATGACACTTCTGAATTTGGTCACCAAACAATTAGAATATTAATAAAGCAAAGCCAACAGACTGATAGGTTTCTTTCACCAACCAGCTTTAATTATATAAATACTCTTTATGCTCACACAATGGAAATACTAACAAGACTCCCTAAAATTAATAGCTATAATATAGCTCCTTGGCTATCTTCTTGAAGGATTTAAGGACTCTTATGAGAAAGACATGCAGACTCAGTCCTCAGGGATCAAGGGGATGCAAGACTAGCCGTTGATTTACACGAAGGGTTGCCTTAGGGGTGCGGTAGATATTGTGCGTGGCTGCAATACCCCGCTTCTAAGTCCGAGGGGGCAGAGAAGGCGAATTCAATAGGGCTCCACTGAGTCAACCAGCACCTTCAGCTAAATCGACAGAATTATAATATCGCCGTCAATAAGTGCCCCGCAACCTGCCGTCCTGAATATTTCAACAGATGAACGCCCAGTCACTTAGCTGTGCCTTTACGACAGTTACACGTAAGCAGCTTTCCATCTCTCCCATTCTACCAGGAGGCGAATCCACTTACGCGGCGCTTTCATGAATCCGATGGATCAGGGAAGTCACCAACAAAACCTTCATTTTTTTAAAAATTTTTTTTGGACAATTTGTAACTGATCACATATGTGCTGCTGCCAGTGGTACTGGAATGTTCTCTATATAACAAACACTAACTTAGATTCAAGATATGAGGAAGTTCCTGGCATGAACCTTGTATCTGTAATCTGCTTAAACCTAAACCGAAAATATCCTGGAGACTTCTGCATGACCATATGCTATACCCTGAATAATCATCTAAAATGTTTGAAACGAGGTTAAAAGGCGGATGAAAGCACCTTTTATTGTGTTTTTAATAAGTTTAGTCAGGGAGGTTTATGGTCCAGTTCACCTCACTAATTGTGGGATTAAGCCTAACCCTGATCTCCAGTCCACATTGCTTCTTGCAAGGAATTCACATTTCTTTCTCCCTCTCCGGCTCTGTGATAACAAACTGAGCATATGTTTGAACAGATCGTATTACCGAACTAAATCCACTCCAAGGGGAAAGAATACAGACGGAAATACTTCATCACCTCCAGAGCAGATAAAAGCGGGGGCATCAGATAACTGTTGCAGTGCAGAGGAACTTGGCCAAACATCAAATAGACCCAGCGTGTCTTCATACGTGGGAAGCTCTCTCCTCGCGTCTTCACCCTGCTCTCCTCCTCCGTTCTGAATGGGGGAAGTCATGCAGGAACACAAGACGCTCCCCTCTTTGCCTTGTGGGTTTTGTCAGTGGGATTCCCAGGAGCCGAAAATCCAGTCTTTTGTTTGCCGGCATCCACGGCTAAATGGGTCAGAGGTAGGTGACCCTGTGAGGTTTCAGGCACCATCAGGCTGCTCAACGTCCCAAATGCAGTATTAGACTCTCTCTCCCCCCCCCCCCCAAATTCCCTTCCCATCTCCAATCACCGTCAGCCCCACCTCCTCTCTCATTCCTCCCCAGGTACCTCCCGGCAAAGTCCCAGGAGCTGGGATTCAGGGCTGCCCGTGCCCGCTGCAGCTCTTACTAAGCAAGGCAAGCCAACAGAGCACTTCAGAGAGCTCTGATTCAGCTTTCAACACCCCGCTTTCCCCCCCCCATCCCCGCGCTAGACAGGATCGGCACGGCGCTTCTCTAAACTTCAAGCCGAAACGCCCCTTTTCGTTACTGCGGCTCTCCCTGACAGCACAGAGGAGCCTTAGTGCTACAGTCTACAGCACTATGTGCAGATCTCAGTGTCATAAATAATACATTCCCCACTTCTTGCACTAATCTTTGGCATGGTGCATAAACAGAACATCATAGCATGTCAGAGAATGATTATAAAGTCTTTTTAATAGGTGTTAAAATATGTGAAATTTACTCTCAAGGACTGGCTTCCAATATGGCAAACCACACACAAGAAAGAAATACGTGGTTTTAATCAATCCTGTTTATAAGAGAATGACAGCAATGCTAATTACTTAGACATGTATTATGGCACATTTCTTAAACTTTATTTGCAAAGGTATTACATAGACAGTATAATCAAGTACCATTAATTGGCTTACTAATCATAGCACAATCATAACACATCTTGCTACATAGAGTTTTTCTCCAGACAAGGTAAAATGCAGAATTCAGCCCCCCCACCCAATTTAATGTGGAGAATAACTGAACACCCAGCAAACCATCTTTCAGTATCCTGACAAAAATCATGATAAAATAGACAAAATTTACACTCCCGTTCAGAGACGAGCAAATGCCGGCATATATAAACTGCTACTGATCTCTTTATGGGAAGCAGCGTAATAGGATGACTGGAATATTTCACTGTCTTGGGGGAGGATCATTTCCAAATGGCACGCACAAATGTCGAGCTGCGATCCGGAGACGCACCCCCTCCATGCGACCTTTCGCTTAGCCGGCAGACCCCCTCGTCCGCCGCTAACAAAGGACACGCTCGTGAGCCATTTGCAAACGAACATGCTCTCGCACTTGCATTCCAGATGAAAGCAGTCAACCTGACTCTTCCTCCTTAAAGCATCAAACTTTTTTTTTTTTTTTTTTAACAACTGTTAGCTGAATTTGTCCCGAAAGCGTTGGAGCTTCCGTGTCGAGGGCTGAGTCTGCTCCGTCAGCTCAACGCGCTGACTTCCCTACCCATCAATCAAGTGCGGTCACTGGTGAACAAACGTTTATGCTGAGCCTTCAAATGCATTTTTAAAATGAACAAGTGCACGGGGATGCGCAGTGTTTGTTTGCAGTGTGGCCTTGTATCTGCAATCAATATTGGCAAAACGTCAGCAAATATCATTTGAAATTTCACTGCACTTGACTGCTAGGAACGTCGGTGTTGAGCAGCCTTTGCTTAGTAATGACGGCACTCTAACCAGAAGATGGCAGCGAGCTTAGGGCTGCCACTCTGGGCTGTATTAACCTTGCAGATTCAAGCGTCATTGAGGTTTCTTAATCCCCCTTGTCAGCCGGTTGTTTAAACGCATCCTTCAGATGCACTAAAAGTCGGTCTCCCCGAATCTGCACCATCTCTGACAATCCATTTAGGGAGTGGTGCCTCACAGAGGGTCTGCATTAGGGTAGGAAGGTTTAGTTGCATTACTTAAGAGCAGGGAACAGTCCAAGAAGCATGTCTTTTAAGCCTCTGTTGAAAGAGGGCTGAAGACGGCCAAGGGCCCCGTGCGCAGGCTTGTCGAAAAACAACACACGCCACGACGTTCTCACGCCCCACGCCAGCTGCCCGCGTGCGACAGCTGCTCACACTCGCTCGACCCCCGTTTCCGTGTCAGACGTGACGGAACAGTGCCATGCGACTTCCCCAGGTGGGGGGGCACATCACACAACAACAGGACGGATCCCTGAACGCAAAACAAACTGGTTAACGTGTTTGTACTTTGCCGTAAAAGGTTACGAGTGTTTAATCATTCATCACATGGCATCCTGATTAAGCACTCTGGATTCGGGGGGTGGGGGAAGTAAGTCGCAAGGAGCGGCAGGCAGCTATTTTAAATAAATAAATAAATTTGAAAAGTGTCACTGTGACCACATGTCACGCCATAATGGAAGGAGACACCTCTGAGATGTATGCATTGGCTCGCAGCAGAAAGGGAATATAGAAGATGCGTCCTGATTGGGTGCTATGCTCTTCTTCCGTCTGCCTTAATTCTGAGAGTTATCGCCGGAGACGGCGGATTTAAAATACTCATTGAAGTAGCTTTTTATCAGAGGATCAAACACCCCTTTTTCTCAAACACAATCCCTATTGCCGCAGCTGATTTATTTAAATGCAGAAGGGTGGACATTAACTGCGGCGCAATTGCAGGGAGATCAGCGACACATTGTGATTAATGTCCAAACGAGTCTTTGCTGTGATTCTGGGCGTTCAGGTGCAGCGAGGGTAACTTTTCATCTCTCCGAAGGCAGCCTTTTACTCCTCATCCAGCGACGAGCGAAAGGAAACACAAGAAGCCATTATGTAAGGCTGTCGAGCCTTGATTGCCAATAAAAAGAGTTGTGAGCATTAAACGCTATTAGATTTACATCTAGGACATTAAGGTATTGAATATGAGATGAAGCTTCCTGGCACAAAGATGGTCAGGAAATGTTCGTAATTAACGTCAACGTCTCTCAACGCATGCCTGGATTACAAAGCAGGAATTATTTAAAAAAAAAAAAAAAAAAACCCATACAAAAAATTATCCAAAACATGCATTGGCCCATCTCTGCAACCTGCATATTGGGGCACTATCTATATTGTTTCAGGAACATTAATTAAAGTTAAAAAAAGAAAAGAAAGAAGAAAGATTCAACGTTGCAAGGTTTCGCCTGTCATAATAAATGATCCAGATACAATGATACATCCAATAACAAAATAAATTACAAAACCCTATGTGAGGAGAGGTGCTGGATTACGAGGGTGGGGGGGGGACTACAGACATGTGATTAGGACTCCTCGATGTTGCGCGTTACGAGACGGGCCGCATAAAGCAGCTGTCAGACAGCCAGCGAATGGCCTTTTCCACCCCCGACAAGGGCGACCTCCCTCTGGAGGACAAAGATGGCAGCCATGCTAAAAAAGTGCCGCATGTGCACCCCCCCCCCCCGCCTCCATGCTAACCCGCATGTCCGCGTCATGAAAAGGGCACGTTTATGAGCTCTTGACACCTGCACGCACACCCTCAGGACCAGGACGCCCCTAATCCCTTACCGCACAAATAAAGACCTGTTTCCTCAGAAAATCTGGCTCTGAATCAAATACTTTTTAAAGACTATGTATGTTTACTTAGAATAAACAAGTCACCTACAAAGAATTGTATCTAAACAAACAGGGAGGTGATTTATGTAATCAGCAGTCAGGTTTTAGAATCTGCGCCCCACGACACAATTTGCGTTTCTACGGCACAAGCCGACAGAGCTTCAGCAAGCCAAACCACTGAAGTATTGGCATTACCTTCCCGGGCCAGTTAAGCGAAAGCATTGTACGTTAAAATGCTTGTCAAGCATGCTTTCCCTGAAGCTATCAACAAACGAAAGAAAAGCCTCCTTTTAAACTGAGACGCGGACATTTACAGCACGATCCTTTCATTGCCGATCACAGCAGAATTCCCTTTTTTGTTTATCGCTCTGCTTCATAACCATAAAGAATCTGTACCTCACCTACTTGGCCTAGTTAGCCTGTAAGAATTACGGGGATTGTAAAGAGACATTTCTGATGGAAGAATCCCAGCATGAGCTCAATGTTCTCCCTACGAAGGGCAGAAGTGCTTCTCTTCAAGATCTCCTTCATTTCATTGATGACAGAACGAAGGTTTCCTAAAATCTTCCTCATGCGATTGACTCCCTGCCGCAGTATCTGAACCAAGAATAATTATGCTTTGTAAAACGACCCCTTAAGATGATTTTTCAACAGATTAAAGTAAGATGGCTCTCAATTGTATGAATAATTTAAAGTTGCCATTGGCCATTCCAGAAGTTGGTTGTGAAGCATGTGTTTCAGGTTCTAAAGCCCAAGCCTCTGAACAGCTTTGATATTGGTGCGGTTTTACTGGATTTTCTCCCCTCAGATCTTCCTTGGAAACTCGAATGATTCTGCACCATGCTAAAAAAAACTGTTGACATACATAAGTAGTTCTAAGCCAAATGGTTTTCTTAAAGCAAAGGAATTATTTTTTTCTTCTCTGACAATAAGGAATAAAAGGAGACAGAAAAAAAAGAAGCACCTTTGTATGTTTAGAAAACACATATTAACCGCACTGCTGAACACCTGGTGACTTTTATCATAAATCACGGGCTTAGTGCTGAGAAAAGTCGACATGATGCAGTATCTCCAAAATAAAGGTGGCAGTGTGGCATCCATACCTGGGCTCGAACCGCCTGCCGCCACATGACCTACGCCACAGTGTTTGTGTTTGATGAATCGCTTCTGCTTACTGTGGTGGCCAATTGGTTTGCAGATTACTCATTGTCTTAAAAACCAGTACTGTGCTAAGAAGACCCATCTATCTTTGTCTACAAGACAATGATGTAACCTCTGTGTGTTACATCAAAGGACAAAATGCTGAAGTCATGAAAGCTGTAAACAATAATACCATATAAATGAGGCACAGCAGGAATTTAAGCATTATTATAGCCAGAATGAGATATGAGATATATATATATATATATATATATATATATATATATATGTGTGTGTGTGTGTGTGTGCGTGTGTGTGTGGGTGTTTGTGCGTGCGTGTGTGTGTATAAAGGTAGGACACAAACATGTTTCTTCTCTACATATCATGTGCACTGCAACAAGTACTGAAGTATTACAGCAGACCATATTTTCTTGTTTCGTATGCGACAGTATAAGCCTAGATAAAAATTTCTTAGGCCAATTTGGCAAATTTCTTTAAATATAGCATTTTTCCTTTTAAGAAAAATGATAAATGTAGTAAAATCTCATTATTTGTCATGATAAACAGAATATATTTTATCCTAAACCATAGCAACTAAATACATAATTCCTCTATTTCAAGGATTTCCAAGCACACAGTATTTTACTAAAATCTCCCAGATGACATTACATGAACACCAGTTTTCAACTTACTCTTATTACAAACCTTAAATCACACAATAACACTATTTATATGTCTACATTGCACTTACTAGAGAGAGATTAAGAACCTTAAAACTAAGAACCGCTGCAATAGCTGTCCTTTTGCTTTCCTTGGTTATATCTGATGAAGTCTTTCAAGGTCATGTGACCACCAGAAACCGTTAGTGAGAGCTATACTCGCTGTCACTGGAACAGACATGTTAGACGCAGCATGGAGAAGTGATTTCACAGCTCATACTGGACTCATTCACTCTTGGCGAGCAGCTGTTTGAAGACGCTAAAAATATGTATTTTTTAAAAACATGTCTTCTACATTTGCGGTTGAAAGGCTATACTTCAGCATGGTAACATGGCGAAAAGTTTAAATAAAAGATATGGAAAAACTTCAGAAATGACTAAATAGGAAACAGGTTGTACCATCTGCACCCTTCCATGGATGAAGATGGCAGGAATCGGAATACCGTGCACATAAACGATAATATTCAGAAAGGCCTTCCTGTTCAGCTGGCCATGAATCATCAATAAAAAAAAAAAAACTCCATATTTCAGAGATGCTTCACCTTTGTGCTTACAAGTAAATCTCTTTTAAACGTCTACAGTCTACTTGGACAATATACGTTAGCATAGCTGGAACGGACAATGAAAATATAGACCAAAAAATCTGCTTTATATTACATATATAAGTGTACATTTAACACAACAGCATATGCTTTACTGGAGCTGATTTCACACAGCCTGAAATCGTCGGAATTAAAAAATATACACAAAAGATAAAATCATAGTCTGGCAACAAATTACTGGATTGCAGTAATTGCATTGAGCACCACATACATATACGTTTGTGTGTAAATGTATAATTGTGTCTTAAAAAATATTTTTAAAAACTGTTTAAAAATTAGAAATATTCAGTAAAATGATCATGCTCTGTCGATCACATAAACTCTAAGAATTTCTTATTCTCCATAAATTTTCTTTTAAATGATATTTAATTTTCTGTACTATAGTACACTGATTTTTTTTAATTATTTTTTTTGCTATAAGTAGCAATGTGGATCGAGCTGGACATTAATTTATAATTTTTCCCCTTCGATGATGGTTTTAAACTACTTTAAAGTTGCACTATGGTGTAGAAAAAAATCCAGTTCAATCCATCCAAAAACTATATATATATAAAAATTAACAATAGAAGAAAAAAAATGGTTTTAAATTTTTTTTCATAACTTGCAAATGATTTTCTACAACAAATACTAACACATCTACACCCCACTAATTTAACTTACTTGAAACTGAAGACGCAATAATTCCAACAGAAGAAATTATACATTTTGTTGACGACGGCGGATCGTAATCTCATTTTAGTAGATCATTGTACATGCTAGCATTTGGTTGCTAGGCAATCTCATGCCATTTATAGAATACACCAGGCCAACTCTGCTGACTATTTCCAAAATTTCTAACCATAAATTGCCCCAGAGCACGTCAAGCATGTTGATGCCGTTAACTGTACATTATATCTGGTCTACACTCTGCCTGTTTGAATATAATGTTATGCAACAATATCTGCGGTGTCCATCAGCCCCATTACTGCATTCTTCAGGTATCAATCACTGTGCTACTGCACATCTGCTTACCTGTGGAGTCTGTATACCACTGTAACACTTTGTTAGAAATCACAACCGTATTTTTGCCTTGATATACATCAGCATTCTGAGTGTATGCACAGCATGCAAAATGCACATTCAATTGTGATATCTGGAAAAAAAGCTTTAAATTGTAGACCACACACACACAAAATCAATTATCAAACTTTTAATAACTTTGAGCTTAAAAATGTGCCTTTTCAAATCCAGCAGCAATACATTTCAGCTCCCAATCTGTTTTCAATTAAAAGCATTCAGGTATCAAAAAAATACATTGAAAGGCAGATGTGTTGGAATAAAAGAAAGCAAAACAGCTGTTTTGTCCGTGTATTTTCACATTCAAAAAGGCAATTTGAGCGTTAACTTGCTGAGAGCTCACGTAATCTTCTATCAAAGACTTTAAAGGCAAAACAGGCCTTAGGAAAAAACAACGAGACAGACTGTAATCAGCTCTGACTCACGGAATTTTCGACTGAAAACTTAAATTAAGACATATCGGGCTATCGATAACATGAGCCTTACACCGCATTTATAGTCAGGGTTTTTGCCTTTGCATCTCTGGTACCAGAGCACTTTTAAGGACGGGGTTAGTAAGCAGACACACACACACACACACACACACACACACATATATATATATATATATATATATATACACACACACATAAAAATATGTTATTCTCCGCAGTTAATTAGTACGAGAACAGTTGTGCAATTACCTTGGCAGAAAGCGGCTTAAATGAGATCACCTCTTCAGTTCGTAAGGCAGCGAAGTTGCAGGGCTTCATTTAAAAGCTCCCTCCTCCGCCTCCCAATCCACATACATACCCTCACTGCTGGGGGAGGAAAACGGCTCGCACTTTCAAGCGGCTACGTGAAGCACTTCACTGACCAGCCAAAGAGTCCAGCTCATCCCGACCGGACTGGGACCCGCACCTCGACTCGGCCGTCCTCCGCGGCTCGCCTCTCGCTCCCCTGTCCCTGCGCGGCGCTGTTAAGTTGAAGCACTCTGCGGTGTATCGCGTTACAGACTCCGGTCCCCGGCGCGGCGCAGAGCGGCGATCACACAGGATAGGCTGAGCTGTGTCTGTTTACACCCAGCAGGGGAGGGAGGCAAGCAGGCAGGGAGGGAGGGGGCGGACTGAGAGGGGAAAGGGAGAGGTCTTGGGGGCTGGAAACTACCTCCCTTAACCACTGGGAGTCTTCAAAAAACATACCCCCCCACCAACAACCCCCCCTCCCAAAGAAATGCTGCTGAGGCTGCTTCACATAATAAAAAAAAATGCGCCTTCACATCACCGCCGAGTTCCAGCACTACGAAACCTCAAATCAAACATCTGTATTAAATCACCGAATATTCCATATTCCATATTCACCAGTCGATAACCCGGGACACACAGGGAATGCAGAATGGTGAATACACACGGCACTAATAAATGTGACCTTTCATATGTTAATATTAAAAAAATTTAACAACCCCAATCCTTTTTTCCTCCTTCTCCATGACCCGTACACCTGAATTACGTTTTTTCTTCTCTTTTCAATAAATAGTATAATAACAGAGCATTTTCAGAATTTAATAAAATACAGTTTAGTGTAATTTTATGGTAATTTAATAATACGTTTTATTACTTTGTTTTAAAATTGAAGGCTGTTGGTTAGAACACATGTGATAAAATCTAAGTGTAATGGCCTTAATGCTAATTTTCTAAATGCTTAAAAAAATACACTTTATTGTTTGGAGTTAAGGTGCAATTTTCAAAACGCTTTCAGCCCTCTAACAATGATATGGGCGCTCCCAAAAGTGGTACCATACACACAGTACAAAATCATAATCCAGGTCTGTCTGCTCTTGTTTTTGCTGTTACATATTAAAAACAGAATCAAGTAAATATGAATATTTCATGCGTCTGTTTATGAATGATTTTTAGGCTTCAGAACTCTGAAGCTGAGATACCATGGAAACCTCTTTTTTTTCTTACTCTATAAGAAGGGTGCTTTATATTTGAAGGATAGCCCCACAGCCCTTAATTGTCCCTGATTTAAGGGCCGCTGTCATAGCAGGGACAGCCTTTGAAGCCCAGCCTAGGGAGATATGTAACTTTGTGACCGGCCTCTGGATGGCTTTACTTTTGACTCATCGTGCCCAGAACAGCGGCGCTCAATAACAGCGGAATCGCCTGGTAGCGAGACCGTAAGTCCTGCATGAGCTCCAAGCATTTCAGGGGTGAAGGATGACCAAAGAGATCACATGACTTCATAACAAACACGGACTGAATAGCTAGCTGTGAGCTTATTGCTGCTTTATATAGAGCAATATATGACGACAATATCCTGTCACCATTTCAAAGTGTTGGTAAACACCAAAAAAAAAAAAATTTAAGGAATAAGTAATAATTGTTAGTCCCCTTATTTAAATACAAATTTAAAGAAATTCCCTGGATTAATGGCGATGCACCAAAGGTATGACAGAAGCTTAGCTGCTCTTCCTGCGGCCTCCACGGCGCAGACTGTTATCACGCCGCTGCTGGATATTATCTTTGATAAAGATATTTCAAGATGATCCAGAGTCGAAAGACTGCTAGACCATGAGTCAATATTTACCTCCTCAAGGCGGCTGCACTTTACCTGTCCACATTTATTATCTGTGAATGTACCTTTAGCTAATATTTGCAATCCTATCTAATACTGCCATATTTCGGGCGATTGCAGAGGTATGCTATTTGCTTTGCATGAAATAATGACTTGTGTGTGTATATATATATATATACACACACACACAAATATACATGTACATTATTTATACAGGTATATATATACATACATATATATATATATACATACATATATATACATATATATATATATATATATATATATACACACATACAGATATATATATATACAGATATATATATATAGACAGACAGACAGACAGACACACACACACACACACACACTCTAAACGTAAATAGTAGGGAGTTACAATTTTACAATTTGGGCCCAGTGTTTACAAACTAAGCAATAAGCCACATACACGCAACTTTACATAGCTGTCCGGCAAAGTCATGGTGTGTGGCTGTAATTTCGTCTGTCTATGCCCTTGGAAAGAAGGACCACCTACAGCTAGTCTGATTGTTTGCACCTGACGAAAGGCAGAGCACGCAAACGCAGTCTTCCGCAGCACGTACTGGGTGCTGCCTGTGCCGAACTGATCCCGCAGCTGAAATACAACACGTTTCCCTTTCAGATGCCAAAATTAACAGCAAAGCCCGCTTCCATTCGGCAAGTTCCTGGGAAAATAATACTGTTTACTTTATTATTGATGTTTACATACAATTTTATGCGCAGAGAAAGTGCACAGACACAGATCTCTGGAGAGAGAGTGCTTATCTTCTTCTATATGAGCCCATTGGTGTTCCTCCAGCTGCTCTTCACATATGGATTATGTGGGCATTAGGCAGAGCAGCGGGGGGGCTCTGAGGGGATTTTGGCAGGCTCCCTGGGGTGTGTGTGTGTGTGTGTGTGTGTGTGTGTGTGTGAGAGAGAGAGAGAGAGATGGGGGAGGGGGGTGATTTTGGGAATCCTGCATCTAATAAACAGGGCCATTTAGAGTCGACCTCGTTTTCCAGACGGGTAAAGACGGAAAGTGCGAAAAGTGAATGAATGAGAGACAGAAAGTGAGGGGTGCGGAAAAGGAAAAAATCAGATAAATATTAAAAAAATATATATATGATTCATAGCAAACTCACTTTTGTTATGTTGCCCGTTATGTAAATCTAGAATTAATAGTTTTTTTCTCTCAAACAAAAAAGAAAAAGAGAGGCCACGCAGCAATTTCTAATTGAACTTTTCCGAAGGCCTACATGACAATAATAATCACAGAAAGGATGAGGGGGGCACTGTCCCAATTGGAGTTAATCAGAGTTCCTTCTGCTTTATGACAGCTTAGACACAGAGGTCCCAAAGCAGGGCACTGGGGCTGCTATTACAGGACAGTTAAATGGAGCAGGTGATTTGCCATCTCCTCCATGCCTTTTAACACAGAGAAAATCTCAGGGAGAGACAATGGACAGCGTGGAGACAAGAGCAAGCGGCAACCCCAGTGCTCCCATTATACATAATCAGGCTGAGCCGGCAGGACAGCGCGCTCACCGCGGACGGCCTGGCCTTCAGGTACGACCAACGGCCGAGATGATGCCCATCGCGCTCGTTCATATGTCATCAAGGATAACGTGCTGGACGTCAGCCCTGTGGATCTCTCTTCTTGTCCAGAGAATGCAAGAGCAGAGTATTTGCAAGTAAACAAACCAACTCGCAAAACACAAATTTATTTAACATGTTCTGGAAAGGATGCTATTGAAAATGTATATATGTATATAAACATTTTCAAATGCATCCTTTCTAGAACATGATTTTTATATATATACACACACACATATATATATACACATATACA
>JABFEA020000017.1:13603852-13622937 GCA_019775915.2 Cyphomyrus plagiostoma | reverse complement strand
CACACACACACACATATATAAACACAGATACACACACACACACACACATATATATATATATATATATATATATATATATATATATATATACACACACACACATATATAAATAGAAGACAGAATTGGGCACAGAAGGGTTAATTTATAACTTATAGTCTTGATATTGAATTACACTTTTTGCACAGTCAATACTCAACAACAAACAAACCATCTTAAATCCCATTTCAGAGCAAAAACATCTTCACGCCTCTTCAGAAACGTCTCAGAAAGTCCAGCTTTTAAATCTGAACTCTCTGTGTTATTTAAATGTGACATGGAGTACAGTCACCTGCTCCTTCACAGAGCACCACCGGTTATTATTATACAGTACATCATCTCAGCTTCAGCATCTTTTGACTGATCGAGAGTCAATCCTGAGGTTGCGACCGATAAGCAATACAAGCTACTTCAGTCATTGGTAGTTTACAAATCACAGACTCGGGTGTTGCATCTACATTACGGTGATGTATGGTAAACGGGCGATGCTCCTGTCATTACAGCAAACATTGTATTCACTTCTCATACACGCCTGTGTTCTCTGATTTTGAGGCTCCATGATTGCTCAGGTAGGTTGTATGTGATCAGGTAGTCATGACTGAATAGGTCAGGTAGCAGAATAATAAATTATTAACAGCTTGAGATAAGCAGACACCAAGGAATAATTATCTGCAATACAATTTAAAAGGGATTTATATATGTTTTGTAGATCTTCCAGCCAGCTGACTATGGACAGATCTTCTGACCAGTAGACATATCAGGAAAAAGCAAAAAGTGACCAGCTATAACTGTACAGAATAAAAAGGCTTATAAGCTGCCACTGTGCTGCACGGCTTTTCTTGAGGTTCCATTTACTTTTTAAGTACAAAATCGCGGCTGCAGCAGACCAAATGTGGGCTGTTTTATTAAGTAAGATACTGAACATCCGAAGCTTTGGAGATGCAAGCATCATACGGAGACACAATCCCCTTCCCTCAAAAGTACAGGAGCATATCTCATGCTTAACAAGAGGAACGCCCTGTACCTTTCCCCAGATGTAGGCGTACTTTCGTAAGGCTCATTTCCCTGCCAGCTCCCCATACCTGAGCCTTGTGATGCTGGACTGTGATTACGGATTGCAGATCTGCAACGGAGCTGATCGGGTCCCAAGTCAGACGACGCAGGCCTGTACGTCAGCCATTTATCCAAAGCACCCGATGTTATTACACTTCACTTATTCTCACAGCGATTAGAATTTCTTTTCATGAGAACACAACACTAGAGTTAAGGGATTTCAGCCAGCAGCCTGGCATTTACAAGGAGATCCTAAATTACGCCAACAAAAATATCAGCATATAAATGCACTGATCATAAAGGCAAATATGTACACAAATATTACAATTAATTAAAAAAAATCTAAACAAAAAAAAACACCACAACGCCAAACTCCAGTAAGCAAATATTAAAATAAAATGTATAAACTCAACACGCATCCTGACGTTACACAGTAACGTCTCAGCCATCCAAGAGCTCTCTCTCAGCTTAATAACTAAACACTTTCTGCCAGACTCAGACAAATGAAATATTCATACAATTTCTATTATTGGCCATATTGCATTTGCAGGCCATTTTATATGTGAATAACTCAAACTAACCCTCACCCCCACCCTGCCCCACTTCAACTGACAAACGACTTTCAAAGTAACAAAGCTGTTCGAGACACACTATTTATTCCTGGGATGATAAACATTACACCAAATGTATCACAATTTATACCACGTGAAGCACTTCCTGCTAACTATCTGAAAACTGACTGTTGAGAGCTACAAAATTTTTTTATAAAAAAATGTAATTTTTCACAGAACATGTAATGAAGCAGGAAATATGCACAGCTATTTTTCCATCGGGCTGAAGTTAAAAGTTAATTATATGTTAACTTGTAAAACCAGGAATAAATAATAAAAACATTATTGCGAGTAATACGGGAAGGCAAGGGAGGGGTACCCCCCCCCCCCCATCAAACTCCACGGCATTGGTGGTGCTGCCGTACTTTCCATTACACAAAGACACAAAGATGGCTTTGTCAGCCTGGCCACTTAAATTACACGTAAACGTTTGCCTTTTAAAGGACCATATTGTGGTGTACTTTGAAACAAATAGAGCATCATCCCTGCCTTTATTCAGAGAAATATCTCAGAAAGGGAAAAACCAAACAACTGGTACTTCAGGAATGACAGGGACATTATTAGTATTAATAGTATATATTTTTTTTGCATAGCTGACGATTTTCCCCAGAGCCACACTAAGAGGTTAAAAATGACTTAAAGCTGTAACAGCAGTAAGAGCGGGGGCCTGGGGTTTTACCTTTTGTCCTTTAGGTACATAAAGGGGGAACAGCACACACATAAAGTACGCCTGCATTATTAAACCATTCCAAGAGAATGCTGCTTTTTGCATTAAAAGACAGGGTCCTACCCTAGTATTTTGTCAGGCTTATAATCTTCAGTTTCCCACAAATCCTTACTATGAAGCAGTAAAGAGCAGTCGAGGTGACAGCATACTACCGGGGGTGTCCTTAGACATTTTGGGCTCCCATAAAGCCCATCATACTGGGCCCCCAACCCAGACCAATCCAATTATGTTCCAAATTTTTAGGGCCCCAGTCACTGAGGGGCCCCCGGGAGGCATCACAGCTTCCCCCCTTTACAGTGCCCATGTCTACTACCGACTCGGACTTACGTACATCTGAGAACGGACGACAGCAGCAAGCGAAACAGGAAACTTGTAATGACTGCGCAAAGTAGCTAAATAAGTGCTCTTTAGCCTAGAATTAAGCTCGGGAAAACATTTTCACTAATGATGAAAAATCGGAGAGCCGTTGCAGGATTAATGCCGTCATTGCAGAAATTCAGTTATGAGAGACTTCAGTACCAGGAGGCCGCCTATTACAGCGTCCCCAAGGTCCTGCCTTTCTCAGACCTGCTCGGGAAAGGTACTCCTCACAAAGCTTATTGAAAACCCCACCACCAAGCGGGAAGTCACTAATACAAATCAATTTACCAACGTTTGCTGCTGATCCGGGGTGATATATTCAGATGGACTCTCTCATAAGCTATAATGACGTTTACTCATTAGTTAGCGTGCAAGTGAAACCCAGGCATCTGTCACTGGTGAAATTCTGCCAAAGGTTGTAACGCTCCTTACTGGAACCAACAAGTGATGTCATCAAAGCATCTAAATAAGTATCACCTAACATCTGCTCAGCCCATACACGTCCAAATACATGTATATTTAGAGTTTATTAGTGTATTATTAGTGCAGTTCTGCAATAATGACTCTTCCATTCCAACCACTATTTAGTCTCGCAAAAGCGGTTTCACATTTCAATCAATGATATTAAGTGATGAGTTCAGTGCCAGAGACAAAACCTCTTTTGAACTTAAATTTACTCCTAATGGACTCAAAGTTAAAGTCCTGTTTCTGTTTGTTTTCATATGCTAATTTTTGTTACACACTCCCCTCAACTAAAACCCATAGATTACAGTGCAGTTCCTGGTCCACTCTTCCATATAAGGGGCGGGTTTTGGCCTTGCTTTCTGCGGTTACTAAATCTATATGCTAGGAACCCTTTTAAGATGGAGGGAGCAATATGAAAAATGGCATCGTCCACATGGCACTTAAAGGTTAGGTCTCCATTACAAACAGAGCAAAATGTCAGCAGAATCCCCCCGAAAAAACGGACCCGGCGAGAGTAATGCCCCGGTCCTGCAATCTGGTTTAGCCGGCAACTTTCCCAGCTACTCCCGGGGATTATCAATCCCTCTGTCACACGGGGTCCCCCTAAACTCGCCTTCGCCATTTTTCATCCTGATGAAACGAGAAAAGAAAAAGATCCTTAGCAGATCTGTGAGCCAGTGGTGATCCAACACGGAATCCGATGGGTCATTATGCCGCTGGTGTGCTGCTCCGCGCACGTGTACGCACACGCACACACATACGCACAAAAAGCAGCTTTGTGTCTTTAGCCTTTAATTCTCTTGTTTCATTTACTTATTAATAAACTGGTCACTGTGAAACAGATTAAAGCTTTAGTCTGTATTTACTTAATACGTTTTTCAAATTTGACTTTGGTGTACTAATCATAAACTTCTATGATTAACACTGGAATGCATTGCATTAAGCAAAATTCCTTCTCTTAAAGATAAGAAGTACAATGTTCTTGTGAAGAAACATTTAATTGTGAATACTGAACTTCATTAGGGCAAATTTACTGAAAATTAAGATAAGCGTTGTTGAATATGTACATTTGACTTTATATTTCAATTTACACTGAGAGTCAATGAAAAATTTGTATTTAATTTGTTTACTGATTGCTGATAGAGATGTGAAGTATGACGCTTCAAACTACGATTAGTGGGATCAATTGCACCTCAAACCACTGCATTATATAACGAGAACAAAGTAATCCCCACCGACTGAGATCTGTTTTCTTATCACTACCCATAGTGAACTAGTGTAATTAGTGTACTAGTACTGCAAGAAAACAGCATCCTAACTGAATATTTATGTAGGTAGCACAACTGGAATATCATAGCTTTACTGAGTCCATTTTTAATGAAATACCCATTCAACTTCTTTCATAAGCTACTACAGGTGATTTATGAATCTCAATTTTCATTAATTTTCCCCCAAAGCACTTTGACGGCTTAAAACTGGCCCATAACTCTTTTTGACCGACATTAATTTGGGGTCCGGCGGGGGGGACCATGACTTATTATGAAAACTAATTAAACAAATAAATAATACATACATTTCTAATATTGTGGCATTTGGCATATCCATTCCCATCAGGTCGACGGTGTAAGAATTCTGCACTTCTTTAAAAACAACAGAGCAAAACACCATACAATCAATTACTGCAAAGTGAGCTGGACAGAATTCATTCATCATGTTAAATTTGCCCAGGGTGCAGGCAGTTCAGTGTCTCTCCTGCACTGCAAAATAACAGGCAGTTACGCCAAAACTCCATGCCTCTATGAGTGGGTTTTAATCAGTCATTTTCCTTTGAGAATCTCTGCCTGCATTGCCTAAATTATCTGTATTGAATTTGTGTCTAGCTAACCAATGACTGGACCAAATATTGCTGACAATATTCTTCAATGTATATGAACATATTATTTAATATTATATCACAGCCTCTGGATTGTCATGCTGTTATTTTTTTTCTTTTTACTGCATTATTAATTCAATAGTTTTCCTGATTTATTCAATGAGGCTGGGGAATTAGGGTGCAAAGTAAAGCCTTTTAGCTGCTGTCTGTCTGCTGCTTTATAGAAACATAAAATCACACAGGTGGTGTAATATCTTTCGCCTCTCTTTCACATCTCCAGTAGCCAGCATATATCCCAGTAAATGTCTTTAGTCACACCTTGTTCATCTCTTTCATTAGTAACCCCAGTAAAAGCCATAGCACGAAGGCCACATGAATACATATTGTGGCGCTGAATGACATTAAATACACTGTAACTACCAGCAATGCTAACCTTTAGTGTAGGGAAAAAGCCACCATGGAGTGCTATATATATTTAAGCTAAAAAAAAGCTTTGACTGTATCAGCAAAGACCTACACAACAAATGCAATGAATTATATGCTATGTCAGCAGTTGGAAAAACTTTATACTGCATTAAAATAATTTAAAACCTTACATCAGGCAATACTTATGCTTGCCTTACATGAACTCACAATGTTTAAACAACTAAACTAAATATCAAATTAGAGAAATGCCTAATTCTCCTATTTTTTGTATAAAAAGTAATAATACAACAGGAAAATCTTTACATTCTCTATATGAAATTATACAACAAAAGGTATTTTTCAATTACGTTATATAATCTATTACAAATTAGAAAATAAATACTACTGATATTTTTTTTTAAATCAATTCAAGATAGACTGCCATAACAAGTGAGCAAAGTATGAAGTAAATTAATATTTAAAAACGTTTCTTGATGGCCTCAGTTCTTGATTGCGCGTGGAAAACCCTTAAAATAAGGTTCTGCATGAATACAGAAACCTGTTTGTTTAAATGTTACTTGCTGCTCAGAGGAGGACTTGTTGCAGATGATGAATTTTTCCGGCAACCACACAGACAGACTTGATGAAGAACAGGGAACCAAGAGCCAAGCACAACTCTGACACTCTTCACAGTCACATTAAACCAGCGCTATTATTATTACTATTAATTATTATTACCACCACCACCAACCATTAATATGGCACAAATAGATTATCTAGAGATTGTACAGAGAAAGAACGGGAGTGAATTTTGTGAATTTTCTTACCAGAACGGGAGTGAATTTTGTGAGTGTGCCTATTTGCATGACTTTTGTAATTACATGTAAATAACTTATGTAACCTCAACATTTGATATTGTAACATTCTCTGATTCTTACTAAACATTACTGCCAGTATCGGAGTACTAATTTTTAATGTGCGATGCCAAATATGTGGTGATTCCAGAATTTTGGCCACTAGTGCACACATTTAGTCTTTGCACCATGGTCAGCATATCAGAACTAGATAGATTCTTGGATAATTGCGTGGTTACAATTAATTTTCCCCAGAAAGCAAAACTCAGGTTTTAAAAAGAATCTGTGACTAAGGTCAAAAAACGAATAAGGTCAAAAGTCCTGCACTTTGGTTACTTATGGTTAAAAGAGCTGGGTAGGGGTTAAGGTAATCATTTTTGGGAATACGGTTTTTCCCCATAAAAAAATGGGACAGTCCCCGCAAAGACTGCGTGTGTGTGAGAGAGTGTGTGAGTGTGTGTGTGTGTGTGTAGATAGGTGTCCCACAGAGGCCCAGGGACACCATCTTGCTCACCTCCTGTCCCGGGATCAGGTCGGCATCAGGGTGGATCAATAGGAATGTTTGTGAAGAAGCAGCATGGAGCACAAACTCTGACCCGGCCCCCCTGGGCCAGCCTGCCCACACACCCATCCTGCTCCACCCAAGGTACGCTGCATTTCCATTAAGGTTCCATGGCAGAGGTTAATCGGTTGTTTTGCTAGCTCTCTACCGCTTAACGGGCAGCTTTGCATTCGCACCACGCTGAGTCGGGCAGGAAGGCGTGCCATCCTGGCCATGTAGGGATACGGCTGCCATTAACACGCACCCTGATCACAAATGAACAGGCCTGACCTAGCACCGAGACAGGCCTTTTAAACTTTTACATAAGGTGTCAGATGGGCAAGGGCAGTGAAGGCAGCGGCCACTAAGCGATGACGTACTGCACCCTCCGCAGAAGAGCCGGCAAGTTCCCCCGGAAGGGCTGCCTCACCTGGGCTGAATTAGAATGAGGCTGTCTGTGAAATTGCACGTCTGATTGTACATGCAGATAAGGCCACACGAATGGCCATTTAAATTCATCTGCCATCATGATGCTGTTAAAAGACTTGCGTTTTTGTTTTTTTTGTTTTTTTTTTTTAAAGATTCAATGGTTCCATCTTCATTTCAGAGAAAAAATAAACAAAACATTTCAGGGAGTTAAACAATACTATGATAGCTAACAGAAACTGTAAAAATATATATATTGATCATTTTTTTGAGCAATTTGTATTAAACTTGAAAAATCCAATAATCCAAATCTGTTTAAAATACAGAAGAACAACAGATGGCTGAAAATGATTTTTCCCTGGCGACTCTCACACATGGTTAAGTGTTTCAACTGCCATTTCCTTTCCCATCTTCATAATACCATGACAGGATTCTTTATCAAGTTTTTTTTTCTCTTAAATCTCTCCTTACTTTTCAGAAGAAAAAATAAAAAATAAATCTCACTCCATATTTCCACCAATGCATTTATGAATAATATGCCTACCTGCGGAAAAGCAACTCATATTGTAAAATTGTACAAAAGAGAATCTCCATTTTGCCACGTTTACTGCATTTATGTCTGTAATCGAGTAAAGAGCCAAATTAGCAGATCATTTTCTCCAGAACTTCTCCTGAGATAAGAGACAAAAATACACCGTTTAAAAGTTAACATAACAGCTAAGCTTCTGTATGCAGGAAGATCCAACAAGAGCTCATGGTGGCATTGAGGGCAACCTGTCCACTACACAAACACACAAGAGTGACCCCTCCACCATGCCATCGGTCCCTAACCCATAGCAATGCATTAAGATCTCAGCGCTATAGATACCAGCACTGAGGTACAGATATGTCTTTGAACAGACCAATCAAAACAGGCAAAACCCTTATTATACTATGGTCCTGTGCAGAATCTCATTCTCCACTTTGGAGTGTGCTACCCTACTGATTACTTACTAGACCACTTGGTGATGCTTAACGCCAAGGTTTGTTGGCCCTCACCAGTGCTCCAAATAAACGAGGCACCCTATAATAAGGAAAAGATAAAGTTTTACAGTTTTATTTTTAATTAAGCCTTGCCGGTTGATGTAGACACTACGGCAAGGTGAGCACAGCTTCAGAAACCCCTAGTGTCTCATGTAGCTGCGAGATCTGTGCCCACATCTTAGCACGGACACTTAATCTTGCATATTCTCCTGAGGAATCTGTCGTAATGTACTGTGATGTTGCCGTAGTAACCATTCATACTTGGACTAGCAGAAATGGAGGGCGGACACCTGCAGAATCTGTTCCAAAGCGAAGAGAGGTCCCACCCCCGCTGGAAGCCAGGAGTTCCTTGCGACACCGAAATGTGATCCCTAGATGAGTTAGCAGCTTGGTTCATTAAATGCAAGGGTGGGGGGGGGATTCCCAGTATTATGGAAGAGAACAGGACAGATGCTGTGAGCAGGATCTTGTTCTCTGCCACAACCTCAGAGGTCCAACACATCACAGCCACCCTAACTACTCCCTGATGGTTACTGGGTACATCCTTACATTCCAAGTGACATTTACCATCTGTTTTTACCTTTTAAATTCGTGCTGTAATGAAGCACACCTTGGTTGGGCCTCAAAAAAAAAAAAAAACAAATAAACCTGAGACACTTATTTTATCTCATAAAAAATAAATAAAATCGATAACGGTGTTCCAAGTCAAACTATCTATATGTCGTTTAATTAAGTCCCAGAAGTCTCTGTATATTCTTCCCCACAATAAAGTGGCAGTGACAAGCCCTTCAGTCCCTCGATATGTCCTTAAGTCACTCAGTGGGACCCAGATGTATAACAAAAAAAGAAAAATGAAGCTAATATCAAAGGTATATGTATATATGAAGAAACACACGGGTGGCCAGTAGTGGTGCGGAGAGGAAGCCCTCTCTCTGCCCTGTATGCAAACACCAAGAGACATCCTTGTATTTTAATGAGACTTTACGATATACGCACACACACACACACACACACACACACACACAAATACTCAGAGCCTGTGAATATGAAATGTTCCATACTTCCACAAAATAACTCGAAACTCGAAAGTCAGGGTAATGTGTGCTGGAGCTTTGACCTGGCTAACTTGGATAAATGAAAATTTAAAAACGTCCCTTTTCTCCACGTAACACTGGTGAGAGCTCCTCATTATCCCATGCGCAACACCAGCAGGATATGAAAGCAAAAAGCCAGTATTGGTGTTAAACACAATGCTACTGGTGTTATTCTGGTGCATTCCAGCCATTGGCATGGCAGGCAGCACACGCGGGCAGACTCTGGGCACATAGGACGGGCTCTGCCAGCGCACCCTCTGTTCGCCAGCCGTGCCAGTCGAACGCCCGCCGCCATGCCGTCTCTCTGAGCCTGACGCAGACCAGCAATCTGTTGAGCTGCTACCGTATGCATATCATCCGACCTGACGAGACTCTGCCCATCGGTTCTCATGCTCTCGAAGTTTGCCGATGTCAGACACAAGAGCTTATTAGGGTCAGCGAATCAATTTTATTTAACAAAAGAAAATAATCCCATTTCTGCAACCAATAGTTTTGGTGTCACACTCATATTTATGGAAAAGAGTTCTATTATAAAAAGAACTTTACTTCACTTTATGATTACCAATTATAGGAGATAATCCTATCCAAAGAACATATATCAACGTATATATTAAATTTAAAAGTAATATAGAGAAAGTACTTAAATATCTTTTTGCCTTAAATCTTACATGTAAAATAGTTCATAATTGTTTGGTGGGACCTGTATTTTGTAAATGCAAATTTGTTCCTGCAAAAATCACATCAATTAGTCACGACATCTGCGGCTCTCTCACATAACAGCCCGCGCGATCTGGAGAGTTCCGTCATGAACATATTACCATCGCATGTTAATTGACCTTCATTAGCACTTGCATGGGAACACTTTACCATCGGGCTACATTTTAAGGCTTAAAAATATACAGCAGGTCGCGCAAATAAAATGAAAACAGCAACAGAAGTGTCACCCGGCGGCCTGCTAAGTTGCTCACGCCAATTATGAAGTCCTGTGTTTGGAAGGTCCTCGGAATAGTGTGCGACTGTCCAGAACTAACTGGGACACCACTGTCTCGCAAGGTAGCACCATTCACACTGCGAGGATGGAGCTGGAAGCCTGGCAAGGAAACCTCTCACGCATATGTTCCGCGGAAGTGATGCACGATGACTTAACGGAATGGCCAATGCCGCCCTTTCGCTCCTCAAACTTCCCCCTGCCAACATATGCCCGGTAGATTAGAGTCCCGTCATCCTGCAAGACACCCTCCCAGTAGGAGAGGGATGCTGTGTCATTAGCTTCAGACGGTTGCCCAGGATGGTAAACTTCTGCACTGTATTAACCTTGCTTAATAACCAATTAGTGCTGCCAAGCTACGGGGGGTTGGGTGGGGGGGGTGGTGGTGGTTGGGTTCCTCAGATCACAGAATGAACAGGCACTCCTGGGTGCGGAGATCTGAGGTCTGTCACAAGTATTTTTATGCATTCTGTCAGTGAGAACACAGCAAAGGACAGAGTATCGTACGCTTCTACTGCTGCGGATCTCAGCATCCACTCGTCCGCGTCCTTGCGCTTCTGCATTCCACCCACTGCCTTCAGGACGGCTTACTCCGTACAGAACCACTACTGCATCTTTACAAGCTGAGGCACGGTATTAAAAACTCAGCAGACATAGGAAAAAGTGCAGCGATGGATGAGTTATGTAGAGCAGACTGTCGTCAGGACATGGTGGCTCAGTAGCTGTTGTATATAGCTTGAATCCCACACTCAGAATGCACCGGAAAAGGGAAGAACCCACTCTGAGGTGACCTACGGTGGCATCATTCAGTATTTAATCCCCCAAGTAAGGCTACTAAAAGGATACAGTGGTGTAATGGGAGGGATGTATTCTAACCTAAAACCAGCCATCGCATTCAGTGACCAGCTCAAGCTGTTTATCTAGGTGACCCACACTGCAGACTCCTTCCCGCGCTGCCTCACGGCCCTGATCGATACCACAGGCGTCCAGAAACCCGGCGTAAATTCGGTACACCTCAGACGACAACGGTGCGCTTGAGAAACAGCCCAAAATAATACGCCAATAAATCTTAAGAATGACGATAGCCGCGGCATTTCAATGGTCAGCTGGAAGACAGAATTTTTTGCTCTCTAGAACCGCGGAGCACGTTAATGAAATGAAGTTTGCATCCGTAAAACGAAGTTGGTCTCAACAACAGTAAAAATATCCTATCTATTGACACACCACATTGACTTTCCCAGAACACCATTAACACCACTGAATATGAAATTTTGTAGAAGTTAAATCGCAAACTTGCTGATGTTGGCATTGGTAATATGATAAATTGCATCAAGAGCAGACATCTAATTGAATATCCCTTATGGACCTAACCCATTGTAATTACAGCTATGGATTCCAAGGCTCTCAGGCTTCTAATACTATTTGCTGAGTCAAATCAATAATTACAGGGCTCTGCACCACCAATTGTGATAATCTTCTACGTTTTCACAAGGACATTCCAACATATTATTGTTAAATCACTAAGGAATCCAACAGTTTCTATCTCTGTGCTTCTCCCCCAGCCCACCTCATTAATTTTTACATTTTAGTTCAGGGGTGGGCAATTTTGTCCAGAAAATGTCATTGTGGATGCAGGTTTCTGATGCAACTCCCTAATAAGAAACATGCACCCAGCAAGCGTTACACCAAAATATTTGTTAAAAATTACCTGTCAGTGCATGATCAATAGAACAGAAAATCGCAATATAACTTAGCGATCCAGATTTCACCGCAATCGATGGGAAATCGATAAATTTAATTGCCATGTAACAAAAGACATGTGGGTTGTTAACGGACCTTGAGGTTCAACTTTCATTTGACATGTCGCAATGTCACGCGGTTACGCAACGTGTTCTGATGCGGGGACAGGTGACGGCGCCCAGCTACTTGGGAGCGGCAGCGGAATCATTAAAGCGGCCTTTTGCGACGCATCAAAAGCAGGCGCTATGAAAGCCGGCCGCCCCCCTGACTGCACATCACAGCGTCGCTGAGGTGGGGGGGGTCAGCAAAGGCCAGGTGAGACTGGCAATGGCTATGGTGACGAGACCCGGAGACCTCAAGGCTATCGCCCAGTCCTGCTCATTGCTCCACCAGCACTCCACACATACATACGACTGGCAGCTGTCCTTGGAGCTCACATGTAGCTGAATGCCATCTAACCAGTCGTCCATCACACGCACATGCACACACATTCATGTTGTTTTCATTTCTTTGTGGGGACTTTCCATTCGTTCCTATGGACATCGCCCTAATCCGAACACCCTTAACCCCTAATCAGCACTTAACCATGAGTAACCAAACAAAATACAAGACTTTTGGCATTTTAATGTATTCCGAGATTTGTATAAATTTTCTCCATTTGGGGATCAGAAAAATGTCCACACAAGGTCAAAATAACAGGTTTTTAATCATATTGTGGAGATATATGGTCCCCACAATTTATAGGTATACATGACCCACACTCACGCACACAGACAAAACTAATTCACTACTGTTCCAGTCTTCTTTGTTGTTCATTTCCTTATAACAAAGAAATTTAGAGCTCAAAGAAGGAAACTTCTGTTTGTTTTTCTTTTAAATGTTCTCTAGATCTTCCAATTTACAAAACAACGGATGAAGGATAAACAAAGACACTAATAGACATTTAACAAATCATAATCACATCCTGTCAATTACAAATCTAAGGAAAATGTGAGTTACACGTGAACCTCATGACAGAACACTTAAAATATTTATCGCTCTTCCCTTGTTAGCACACTCCATGTTTTTTTTTAAGTTAATTCAATTTCAAGACAAATTAAAGTAGAAAGTTAATTAGATATTCACACATTTTACCAATAAAGAATTTATTCTATATCTGAGCAGCATACAACAGTTTTCATTCCTTTTTTGCAGAAAAACTGTATTACATCTAATTAGGCCTTGGATGTGATCGTTAATATAGCAAACAAGTTCATACATTTTAAATGAAGGTTTAAAACTCTGAATGTTATTACTTATGGTAGGTGTCATTTTAATGTTGCTATATGAGAATTATATAAAGAGAGAGAGAGACTGACACACGTGTGTGTGTGTCACTCCATCCACCTATCTTCTGAATGTTTACCATGGTCACAGTTGGGGGTTGGGCTTCCTAGAGCACAAGGACAGGATTCACGCCGGACAGGACGCTGTTCCATTGCAGGGCACACACACACACACACACACACACACACACACACACACACGCAGTAAGGCATACACTATGGGTAATTTAGAGCCGCTAATTAGCCTGCCTGCATGTCTTTGGACTGCGCGAGGAAGCCGGCGCAACAGGGGACAGTATGCAAATTAAACCCACACGAAGCAGAGACAGGATTCGACCACCAACCCTGGATGCCAGTTAACACCGTACCACGCTAATGGTATACTGGTGCGTGTGTGTGTGCGTGTGTGTGCGTGTGTGTGCGTGCATACGAGAGGTATTGTCTAATTAACAAAGTGCATCACTTGATGAGACTCAGTACCCTGCCAGGCTATGTGCCTCAGTCTTTAAAGTCTCAAAGTCTATTTTTATGGCAAATATCACCCACACAGGCATCACTGTCAGCCCCCTATCTGTATGTTGGAAGGTGTGCTATCCTTGGGGGAACATTTAAGAGTGCCGGTACACAGAGAGAGGAAAGTGCTTTCAGGCCAGTGTGTTAAGTGGCAAACCTCAGATCCCCCCCCCCCACTCAATAGCTTGTGCCAGAATGTTCCAAACTATGGGAATAAGAAAGAAAAAGGAGGGTCTTTGTGGCAAGGAAGGGTATGTATGTGTGTGTATGTGTGTGTATAGAGGGCGAGGGAGGGAATCCACCAGTGACACTGCCATCCAAAGAACCGGCTGAATAATCCCGTCCCCTGTCTCGTCAGCCAATCACAGCGGGCAGATGTGAAGAGGCGGAATGTAATTGGCAGTGTTTGATGGGGGGACGTGAGAACTGAAGTCGGCCAAGTTATCCGCCAGTGGAGCAAGCGGCACCTAGCGAAGGGGAAGCGTATGCGGCGGTGGCCGCTGCTCCATGCGGGCCCCATCCTCCAGCACAGCGTAAGATAGCATGCGGCGGAACAAATAGGAGAGGATATTTGAGAGGGATACCAGTGCGTGTGCCGGCACACACACACACACACACACACACACACACACACACACACACACGTTTCCTTTCGCCAATGAATAGGGACAGCCGCGGCATCAACGGCAGTCAAACTCGAGACGCAGTTTAGGGATGACTAAATCGGGCTGGTCATCGGGGACATGTTGAAGTTAGAACCGCACACGTTCACTTTGAAAATGTCGCAGTTTCGCTCATTTAAATGCAGACATGTCGTTACTCAATGACATCACGCAACACAGAGAGACTGCGCCGAAAATGTGCTTTTTCTGGCTGAATGTGAAGAGACATAAAAATAGCTTTTATAATAAAATATTAACTGGAGAAACAGAGCAGAAAGATCTCTGCACGTTTAAGCAGACAAAAGAATGCATGCAGTGTTCATTTTTTCGGAAAAACATGCAGCATCGCATTCTTGAAAGTAAACAACACCCTTAAAGCCATCCTTATTATCATGTTTGACTGCCTTCTAATTAATATCATTAAGCAATTAAACAGTCTGTTGAACCAAACAGTATTTAATTTTAATTTAAATAAAAGCCTTTTAACAGACCATCACACCCTTAATCTGCACGGCCTGCGTTCCCGTGTCCTGCACCATCACCCAAGAAACAAACCATGGAAGATCAAACATCCAACATGCAAAATCAATTTGAGCTGTCAGAAGTCTCTCTAAATTCAACTCTCCTGCTTTTCTACAGCGTATGGAAATACAATACTTGCAAGCATTAATATTTATAGATGGTGCCTGTACCATCCCCAGCACCTCTACAATCGCATAAGCCACCCCCTGCAGCTTCGAAGACACAGCTTCCTACAGAATTACAACCTGGGCCTTAAACGTGAAGAGAGAAAGATAACACAAAGTGTCTTGCATTTAATGCACCTCTGTATTCAGCTCTCTGACTGACTGAACAGCTGAAGGTAAAAAATAGCAGAGAACAAAAACAAAACACCCAGAAATTTCCAGAAAGATCTGTTCAACTGCACCACAGCCATTACGGTTTTGACAATCACCACAAATGGCTTACTGTTCACGCCAAAGCATGAGGTAAAAGTATTTAATACGAATGTTTATATGTACTGTGCATCGCTAATTTGTGAAGTAAAATTCATAAAGATTGTTCCTAGCAAATAGTGTTTAAATTTTTAAAAAGTGTAGCTAGAAGTTCCCACAGAAATTGGTATCCAGCCATCCATCAAACAGCAGCAAAATCATCACGGCATCCCCTTGGTTACGGAATGAACGTCATTCACGTTTTCATGAGACTCAACATGGCCGACGTGAAGTGCTGTACGGCTGTCATTCACTCATGTGTATTTGTGTGTACCCATGCATATATTTGTATCCCATCACTGGTTCAGAGCTCCACTTACATACCGTGTAGGCCAGTCTGTGCCTTCAGAGGTTTTTATTTTTTGCAAGGAAACCTGCGATCCAAATTATTAGCCATTTCTCAGATGGCCACTCCTCTCTCCTGTGCAGAGGGCCCTGACTTTGGGGCAGAATTTAGGAATAGATGTTATTATCATAAAAATTGTTGACCACAGCAAACCTAAGCAATCTCATACACATTTATTCATTGTGTTGTTGTTTCCATTAAGATTTCTGGAGTAGCATTGGCCTGTTTTAGTGTGCACATTAGAGAAATGGACTGTGAATTGAAATAATTCATCTCAGAGGCCACATATTAGGCCTTCTGAGGTCTGAACACCATTCAGAAACACCTCCCCACCGTACGTCTTACAGTTTCATCACCCTTCCTCAGTTTCAGAAATACTGAACAACGAGTTTAACTGACCGACACTCCTAACGACCGCGTGCTAAGGTGAGACAGCACCATCTTTCAGGAAATAGGGTCCTTCCTGAACGTTAATGTTCAAAAGCACTCTCAGGCTGCCAAATGTTTCAGACGAAAGCCGAAATACCCTTGAGATATTCTTAACGATCCCTCCGCGCGTCCATCCGTCCGGCTAGCAGGCGGGTGCTATTCCGTTTTAACACGTGAATAATAGCACCGCACAATGAAACAAGAAACCTAAGTCTCGGACACATGGACGGGAAAAGACCTTTGAGGTTCCACACGCCCAAGCTCAGGACCGTCACACAAGCCATTCTCCTCCATCTTGGTGCCAGATCATCGAAGGCTAAAAGGAAATCTGTCCAGTATGCTTCAGACTGTGGACAAAAAAATAAAAAAAAATACGCAGAAGATTTCTTAAATGTTTACATAATTCATGGGCTATGACATTTCGAGCAGGAGACACGAGCGCAGTTGGCATGCTGAGGACACCGAGTATTTTCACTGGTCATTGGGTCTTAAAGTGATATTTTAATGGCTTTGTTCTTCTTTATGACCCCATTCCCCACCATGTTGGGGTCAGTGCAGCATGAAGAAATATGTCACTGAAATGCACATACCAACATTCCCTACAGGTACCTGTACTCGACACGGGTCAGCGGGCACCCGGTGGCGGCGCGTCCGAGTGAGCGATGACACGCGCGGCGTCCGGGAGACCAGGAGCAGCTCGCTAGACGACGACTGGTACAAACAGCTCAGGTCGCCACTGGTAGAAAGGCTGCGTATCACACATGGTCCGCGGAAACCAAATTAAAGCCAAATTAAAACTGTCAACTGCTAATCTAATCTGACTACTCAGACTAGAGCCAACCCAAGAAGATGGAACACTGAGGTGGGGGGGGGGGGGGCTCTCAATGGGGGGGGCAATCAATACAAACTTAAATAGTTAGCATGTAGCCCTATACCATATAAATACATTTTGATTCGGTGTTTCTATAATATTTTTGCTAAGAAATAATTGGCAGTTTAAAGTGTAGGTATCTTAATATTGTTTTTAAGACCCAATCGTCAGTTACACCATTGTTTTGATTTTATGAGGTTAATGATTTTACTACTGGGCTCAAATACACATTGATAAAAAAAAATTGCTACTATTTTAGAACATATTTTTATTTTTTACCCTGCAGAAGATCTGTATAAAGTACTATCGAATTTGTGAGGATGTGTTTGTAATAAACTGTAATACGGCTTAATGTCATGCTGGAATAATCTTTGGGTAATTTCACTTCTTTCTTGTCCTAAAGCCCAAAGCAATTCTCACTATCATCAAGTGATATGAAGGCTGGATGACTACCTAACTAATGTCCAATTCAATGTAAAATACTTAACTACTTACCAACTTACACTTTAACTTAATAATAAAGTTGAATAAAGTAGTTTGCTTACTATCTAAGTGAACTTGCATAACTCTTAAATGCCGAGGTTTTAAAAAAACAGGTACCTACTGGAATTTTTACTGCATGAGGCCAAGTTCTTATGCATTCTATTCTGCAATTACTTTAAAATGATTCATATTACGAGAAAGTCCCCTATAGTCATTGGCTGACCTTCCAAGACTTATTTTTCTCATAGTCATGAATCTAGGAGTAAATTAAATTTGTTAAATATGTATATTACATTTAGAAAAAAGTCACATGACTGTAAATGTATTGCTATTAATCTAATTGGAAATTGGCTCCTCAATTTAAACCTAAATCTCCATTTTTCTGTACTGCACAAAACTGTAGTGCTAATTTCTGACTGAACACCCAGCATGAATGCAAAGGACATACATTTTAAAGATAAAAGATACAGCCAACTAGATCTCTCCAGCTGGGCTTGGATGTAATGTGTGGCGCACACAGGACGTCTCTTATGGAGAATGGGTTGCCCGTGTCATTATTTTTTCTTTGCATTATTCCTTATCAAGCCAGTTAATGCAAAAACCCGACGACTGTCTGGTCAGCTAATACAGAATAACGTACTGATTGCAATTCTCAGATCTTTCATTGGCCACATTAGTGCGTCCCGTGTGCGTCCTGAAACCTCAGGAGTGTCTGACTAATTCAAAATGGCTCACTATAGAATAAAACACTGAGATCATTTAACAGGAAGCAGAGCTGAACGCTTCACGGTGCTGGCTGGAAATGAAGGGGAGAAAAAAAGCAATAAAGGTGACCATTTTTCATGGATACGAAAAAAAGAGAATGTAAGGTTATGAATGGCAATAAAATCCTCGAATGAACCAAAGACATCCATAATGGTGGACATATTGGTTGGAGTAGCATCTAAAGTATGGAATTACTGGTTAGAGGAACATGTGAAATAAGCAAGCCGCGAGATGAACTTTAAACCCAAAAGATTAGACGATGACAGGACGATCAAAGTCGAGCTGTAATCGGGTTCCTGCATGTGCCCGGCATGGCAGCTGGGTCCTGAAAGAGCGGGTCAGTCGAGAACTTCACAGCACCTGCTCCTCAGTGCAAGCCGGAAAAGTTAGGGGAGTGTGTGTGGTGTGGTGTGTGTGTGTGTGTGTGTGTGTGTGTGTGTGTGTGTGTGTGTGTGTGTGTGTGTGTGGGGGGGGGGGGGGTAAGTTTGTAAAACAAAGAG
>JABFEA020000017.1:13582809-13597368 GCA_019775915.2 Cyphomyrus plagiostoma | reverse complement strand
TATATATTTTTTTTTTTTTTTTTTTGCATTTTTATGATTTTATTTTAGTAAACAAAAGTGAAAAAAAATTCATGAATAGACTACTCCAATACACAATGGCAACACGGAGCTTAAGAAGCCCACGTGCAAAATAAGGGTCATGAACGAGGGGTCGGGGGACTAACCTTGCCGGGGATACTCGTCAGCCTCTCTGTGAACCATCTCCTTCATTCGGTTTCCATACAGGAGTCGGGAGGAGTCGTGATCGAAGGCTTTGAGCGTCTCGCTGGAGCTGTAGGACTTCTGCGTCGGCACCCGGCAGTCGTCGCCCTCGGAGTCGGCGGAGCGGCCCGGGCCGCGACGCTCTTTGTCCCGCCTGCTCTTTGTCAGCGAGCAGTACGGCCTGCGCTCCTTCACATCCATGCCGCGCTAGGCGCTGCAGGGCTCACCGCCGTCTCCACCCAGCGCTCGCCTCAGGGTGCACCTGCCCGAACAGAAAGCAGCCCTCGGTCACGGAGCGCTAATCGCCACACTTCATCTTCCAGGATTCACAAATCCCCGTTGAGGCGTCCGTGCAAGTACTCCAGAAGGCTGGCTTCCTGACCACAGGTCAGACTTTAGCTGGACTTCTTGCTGCTTTGCTTGAACGAACGTCTATATCCAATGAACCAAAACCAAACCTGACTTGCACCCTATATTTGCATTATATTATACTAAGCAGCTTGAGAGCATAATCATTTTAATTATTTGTATCCTCCCAGAAAAAAAAGAGCTTCTAGATAAAAACATCAATAGAAAGAACTTCTCATTTCAAATGTTTATTCTGTAAAAAGTAACGTTATAGTGTGTAGTACTCATTCACTCATTTTAAGGAGTAGCCAGTGTGCATTACAAACATTCCTTGGACATTACACAAGCCATTAACAGGGAGGAAAAAGTGGGGTGATTTAGCAAGACACTTATGATATTTAACAGAGATGAAAAAATGCAGATCCCCCTCACCATTTTTTTTTAATGGTAGGCAAGGAGAAAAACAGATTTAGATGGCGGTACTGCAATCGGAATTCAGGTAAAGGTGATTTCATTCAGGCCTTTTGAGAGGTAAATGCACGTTAATGAGTTTCAGAGGCTGCCGTTTGTGGGAAACTGTAATTCATACTTTGCAGCCTAAACCGCAGTCATGCCCTTGAATTCCACACATTTTTTTTTGTTTCTCCCCCTTTAAAAAATAAAAAATAAAAACCTCAGAGCCTCTCTCCACACAGCACCTTTGTATTACTGTATGACCACCTAATATTGTAGAAAGGGGGGGGGGGGATGTAGAGAACAATGACCAGAGGAACCTGCTTTTTACTGCTGCTAGACAGTTGTAGGGGCTACCTAGAGCTGGCAAACGAGCAGGGATACCGATAACGGACATGGTAACGCCAAAAAAATTAATTAAATATTCCAACGCACCGCAACACAACACCTCTGTCATAATATTACCAAAGTACAAGGACGATATTATGCTACATTTTCATCCCGGATTCATCTTTTATGTCATGGACTGGATAATGTGTGGAAACTAAACTGAACAAAGCTTATATTATGCAAATGTTATGTCCTAACGATGGTAATAGCTATGATGTGGAATTGCTTTGCATTTTTTATGTTCAGTTTTCTGAAAACACACTAAATATGAAGAACACGATACAACAATAACTAATAAGAAATGTATATATTTGTCACAAATAAAAGAAACAACCCCAAAAAGATAAGCAAAGTTTGTTTTACCCAGGCTGATGTCAGATAAGAGACTCTTTGTCTGTTCTACATATACCTCCCGCTTTCATCATACGTTACATGCAGTGTTTTATTAGGTTACAGCTCATTGCGTTAGGGGATTTTGACCGTTGCTCCATGGAGAATTTCTTCAGTTCCCCACCAGATTTCTTCGTTGTGTTTGTGAGCTGCTTCCCAGAATTCAAACCAAAAACATTTGGATTGAGGTTTGACAGTGGGCGCGATGCTTTTCTCAGCATATGCCTCGAATTTGCTGTGACAAACGTAATACTCATGAACATGCCTGTAAAGCCCCATCCTCCTTTCATCTGACCCCAAGACACAGTCCCGCTTGTCACTGAGATGCAATCTGATAAATCCACCCGCTTATTCTAGCGGTGCCTTCATAAATGATTTGCCTCATAACTATGTCCTGACCAAGACATTTACGCAGCTCACATCAAATCGTTTTTGAGACATCATTTTTGAGGACACCCGACATGGAGATCGTATTTTTAGAGTGTATTTGGCTTTTCTCACTGCTGATCCTCTTCCACGTGCGACCCTGACCTCCTCGATTGCCACTAAAATGGAAACAATCTTTTTACACCGGTAACCTGCCTTGTACAAATCAAAGATCATTCATCCATTTCTCAGAAGGCTCCCTGATTTATTTATTTTTAAAATTATTTTTGTGAAGAATTCCATTCAACAAAATCTTTACCGATACCACAAGACCCAAAGATAACCACAAGAACACTAAGTACTGTGTAAATATAGAGAAAAAATGAATTTATTATTAAAGAACTACTTGCATACTTCAGTTTTTCGAACACCACAGTACTACATGTAATAGAAAAACAGTCTATTGAAGATAAAACTGAACTTTTTTGTGCATAACATGAGGATGGAGAAAGAGAACTTGAGGCTTTACAGTATGTAACTAATCAAACGATGTGGCAGAGAACGTAAATAAGTGTTGCTATTACCTTTACAAGGTTGTCAAAAACAGCATGCTTCATTCTGACAGGAGTATCAACTAACACAACTGAAAGCTTACTTTTAAATATTAGACAATTACTGCATTTGCCACTATTTATTACGTTATCTTTTACTTTGCTGAGACAAAACTGATTTACAATTAGGATGTTGGTTCCAAATCTTTACCATTTTGTTTGGGTGCAACATTTATAATAATTATGTTATAATTATTGTGTCTGTAATCTAAGACATGTTAAGCAAAAGCATTTTCTGAATCAAACATAAAATGTTTTGTATTTGATATGTTTTTTCTTCGACATATAGACGCTGTCCCTGGCTATTCCAAAATATGTATTAAAAATATATATATTTTTACATAATTACATTTAAGATTAAAACACAAATCGGGCAAAATACATGTAAACAAGCCAGCAAATCCATCAGGATTAGACTGGATATGCTCCATTGTTGAGGAAAATGCATCAATAAAATGTATTGATTTGTGCCTGTCACTGCAAATGTTTACAATGGTCAGCAACAAATGTTGTTTTGCACAAATAACTTACTGAAATAATTTTATAACTAGATATGTGCCTCTGGTTAAAATAGTTGTTTAACATGCATTACCTACAGGGACATCTTGAGGAAGATGACAGAAATGCAGTCTGTCGAGTTTGATCAGTGTCACATGGTAAGCAATATAATCCATTAATTAATTCATGTTTTCCTAAGATTTCCTCATAAGCATCATATCCGGCTTTCAGCGTGAATAAAACATCCCTAAAACAAATATCATAAATCAATGGAAGCAGATAAATGGCTCTTCTCAGCTTGTGTCTATTTCAGCATTTTCATTAAAAAAAAAAAAAGCTTGTTTTGTTCTTTGGCTGTCCTTAAATGACAACGATTCCTATGTGCGAATTTGTATTATTAAACAGACGGTTATTTTCCAAGAAATGAAAAATTCAATAAAAATACATCGAACGTTGCAGTGACACTAATGTTGACATTTTTGACAGGTGCGTAAACACCGACGGTCCCTGTTTGCATGTTACTGCATTGCCTACAGCAGCCGCCCAACAGCAGCTATCACTAATGTGCTCGTTCATTTCCTATATAGTTTCTCCCAAGCTAAAACATGCAATCTGGGCACGGAGAGCTGCTCTCAGTTTGCCCCCCCTTCCTGAAATAGCGCTGGCCACTCCAGGAGCCAGTCACCCGGAAAACATATTAAAAGCAAGCAGAGCAGAAGCGACGGAGGCCGTGCGCGTCCGGATCCACTCCAGGAAGTGAGACAGGAGAGTTACGTTGGGCGGGTGGTGCTCTGGGGATCTGTGGCTGTGGCACACAGTTACCCGGGATGATTACTCCCACTGTCTGCTTAAATGGTAGGTCACCAAGAACACCCACCTATGCAACCCCCCCTTCAGGCCGACAGATCTCAAGGGAACTCAAAAGCACCCATGTCAGAAGTAATCCCTTTCATTAAATATAGCCATTTATCAATGCTTCTAAACCTTTAATCTTTTAATTTATCATTTATCATTTACAGCTAAAACACAATTGTTTATAATTTATATACTTGAAAATAATTTGCACTTGATGACCTCTGTAAACATCCATTAAGTTTTTTACCCTTTTGATATTTTTTTTGCTCTATATGTTCACCTTAACAAAAAAAAAAATAGCCCTGCAATTTTCAACAATTTTAGCCCTGCAATTTTACCTGCCTTTATTCTTTGTACTTATTATTTGATGAAGTCCATTTTTTGTTTCCCGAAAAAACTAAACAATAACATTCATTTTAAGTAGAGAAATTCCCCCTCCCCCCACACTGATAGTTCAAGAGCATATTCATTATAGTACCACCAAAATAAAACGTCATTTATAACGCTCATTAATCAATAGCTATAAAAGGGAGAGGGAAAGCTGTAATCAAAATGGACGACGTCTGCTGTCAGCAGACACATTAACCAAAATCAACAGGGTGACTCCAACCATTCAGACAAAGACAAAAAGATAAAAAAAAAAAAAAAATCTCTCTTTCAAGCTCATTTCCAGTGACCCATATTCTTTATGTAACGTAATGGTGCATTTTGTTGAAGCACATCCCACTGGAGAATTACCTGCTGAAACTGCAGATCTTCCACACCGCGATCCTTTCGTAATTAGATTTCAGAAGATAGGTGGCTAAATATGAGCCTGAAGGCCATCGGACCACGCGGCGTGTAAATAAAAGACGGCAGGAGGAGGCGTCGGCTTTAAGACTGTGACGCACGGCACGCCGTCCCCCTCCGTTGTGGTGGGATTCGGCCTCTCGCGGCTCGAGGAAGAGATCAGCGGAGGTGAAATTGCGTGCAGCCTGAACATGTCCGAGGCAGTGCCTCCACCACCTTCAACAACAGCAAGCTTTCACTCTCCTGAATAATTCACCACACCGGTCCCCTCTGTTATTCTGTGTTGTCGGCACAGGGAGAAAGAGGCAGGGGTATCTTTTTTTCATTACCCGATGCCTCTCCCTCCCTGCTTGCAGACTCAAATGAATGCTGCCCCCATTGTCTCGAACACGTTTTCCTGGCCCAATGGCAAACAGGGCCCCGGTATCCCATAGTGAAAAGCGCAGCTACATTTGGTGGTAGAAGGAATCTGACCTTTTCAATTTCTTTATTCAGATTCATCTGTGGAGATCGTGCATCTTATTTTGTTAATGGAAAGTCAAAATAACGGACAATAATCGGACGACTGAGCCGAACTGTGTTTAGTCAAACTTCATTCAGGCTTGAAGATGCAGTCAAGCAAGGCTACATTCGTTTATGGTTCTTTAGAAACTGTTGTGACAAACAACTGACAAATGTCGATACAGATGAATGTCAATACAGTCAATTAACAAGTGCAGTTGCTTCTGGAAGGTTTTTGTATTTGAATGTATGATTTTTAAGTTACAAAGGCATTTATTACATTGATTAGTCTTTAAAGACACTTCAATGCATTATATTCTACCTGAAAGAACGCAAATCATATAGACCAATAATGAATACTACTTATATTTTGGATACAAAGGAGGTAAAGTCGCGCAAATTTGTGCTTATACGTGAGAAAACTTGAGCATGCACTCAGACATATCAGGCACTGTTGAGCCGGAGCCAGAAAATAATCATGCAATTCTTTTCATAGAAAACACAACAATAACTTCTGCCAGAAATCAAATAAGAGATGAGACACAAAAAAGCAGAAGACAATCCCTCCAGTGAGCAGGAAGCAGGCCTGTTTCCAGCATCCATTTCTCTAACTTTGGCGGAAACGTTGTCTACACCAACTAAGCACGGTGCTATAAATTCATTGTTCTCGCATTTACAAAGTGCCACGATTTCTGCCTTGATTATGACTACCCACATTATATATATGTATGTATAAGGCATTTACATCTTGCCCTATTTGCTTGAAATAAAGGAAAAAGCATGAAAGGACAGATGACAAAGATCATTTTGCAACACAAATTATCTGTGTGCGCAGAGAGGAACCTTTGTTAATTGGCATAATGGGCACAAGATGGGACATACATGAGAGCTAGGAGCTACTCTGCCGTGGCAATTAAATGTCCTGGGCTCTCCGATACTGCTACTCAGACCCCAGAGGCTACAGGGAAACCCCAGGGTCCCTCTCACCCTCCAGCTATGCTGAACTGGAAACCCCGGGTGGTTCATCACATTCAACCAGGCCCTAATAAATTGCGATGGCCCTCTAATTCAGTATTTCCCAATCCGGTCCTTGGGGACCCACAGACGGTCCACGTTTTCGGTCCTACCAGGAGCTGGGAGGGAGCAAAAGTGTGATCTGTCTGGCAGGGAGCTGGGAGTGAGTAAAAACATGGACCGACTGAGTCCCCAAAGACCGGACTGGGAAACACTGCTCTAATTTATCGGCCATAACCAGAGCCGCGGTCGGCGGCTGGGCTAATTTCCTGCAGACTTAGTCGGGAAACACACCCCGCTGTCACAACAGCTAATATAAGGCTCCCCGCTGTTTAAACGCCATACTGGCAGACGGACATCACGACGACATGGAGGCCCCTCGCAGCTAATTTGCTCCATTTAAAATTTTTCTATTACTCTCCAGCATCCATTTGAGGGAAGCAAAATACAATCCATCATACAAGCTCTATTTAATTAGCAGACCATGTTGTGACTTTTGATGCATAACATCGTTTAATATGGAAAACAGGTTGGTGGGCTCTACAGATCGCTCACCAGCTCACATACGAAGACTTCATAAGGAGACACTGACTGCTCACTCATCTAATTCACATGGTCCTAGTGAAACGGCAGGTGGACTCACGGTTTCCATCTCACCTCAACTTTGACTTGCGTGATCTCCTACTCTACCATATGCTCAGTAACACTCCCAAAGTAGACTTTAAATACCCACAAAAGAAGAATCCTCATCTCCGCTGATCCACACCCCAATCTGCTCTATCAACTATCAATATCTTCAGTCAAATGAAAGAAGTAGTTTAATGATACACCTCACAGAGGGACTGTCCAACAAGTGCCATGAGTTAGTGCCATGAGCAAGTTACTCACAAAAGTAACCCATTACAGAGGTGGAAAGCTCAGGTCCAGAAAGTACAAATCCAGACCAAGGTTTTGTTTCAACCAACCAGTTAAGTATATAGAGTCACATTCACAGAGTACTCAACTGGTTGGTGAAATTCCCACCTCTAACGGATTGCTTTACTGAGCAATACTAGTTAGAGTCCTATAGGAGTGCGGTGATGAGGAGCATCAGACAGGCAGGTAGTAAACGACTTCAGCCAGATTTTTCAGTCATCTATACTAGCGATAAATGAATACAAAGAGTCCAGCTTTCCAAACTTCCAAATGTACAACTTTTCTGCCACAGATTTAAGCAGGACTACATGCTAAAGAAACTGTCAATGAAGGAGCAGAAGAGGTCTGCAGCAAACTGAGAAAAGCCTACCTTAGAGACACCTTTTTACCCACAGAAGACATGACAGAAGACAGCAGCACACAAACACACACACTACTTTCTGCTCTGTTTGCTGTTACCATTCCCAGAGCTGTTGGGCAGTCAGGTGACCTTGTACCTTCTGAAGTTTCTTATCAAACTATGGAGCATCGCTTTGTTTGTGCTATTTTCTCTATTATGACAAATAAACAAACAATCTAGATTTTTGTGGCTCTTATTCACTATTCACATTTACATTGTTGTTTGAATCATTGTTAAGCAAACCATGTTGGTAAAGGACATATATAGAAATGAACAATTGAAAATGAATTGTTATTAATGTTACCACAAAGAGCCAAAACCCAAATATTAATGCAATTTACTTTATTCTCTCTGCTTGAGACCATTATTCAAGGAAACTATGTGCTGGGCATGTATGTACTATGCACTTAGCAATCCTTTTCCATCATTCTTCAGGTGGAGATGTAACAAAGAATGACATGTCACATGACACATATACATACGTCACATAGCACTAAACTGTGCTGTGTGTGAAAAGGTCCTTTCTTGATCAGGTCTAGTCTGGCGCCAACTTGATGGCTATGGATAATGTGAGACTTTGTGGACAACAACCGTGGGTGAACAGAAAATTGTACAAAGCCACAAAAAACAAGCAAACAACGCGTATGAACTATAATCTGGATCGTTTGAGAATGATTATTTTTGTGTATATATTTTTCATGCTTTTCCCTGCATTTGCTAAAAAGAAAAATGCCATCTTGTAAACTCAAGGACCAGCATCATTTTCCAGCAGGTGGCCCAACAATTTTTACCGTAGATGTTTGAAAGCATCAAAATATGTGGAGGCAATATATTTTATATTTCAAAAATGCATTTATGCTCTATAAAAGGTGTACACATAAGTATACACAAACGGATCAATAAAATACAAAATCATATTAGACTGCATGGTGGTGGAAATTATGTGAAATTGCTACCACATAAAGGATACAATTATCTTTCTAAGTCAATTACTGCAAAAATCATTCAGCTGATATTTTCATAAGGAAATAAACCTGTCCAGGACTAGATATTAAAATACTAGACTGGACTAGATTTTCAGCATTACCTGTGCAGAAAGAACTGTAAGATACAGAAGCCTTGCAAGAAGGTGAAATTTTGACAGAAAACAAATTAATAAAACATATTCGTATTATGTAAGCCAAACGCTCCAAGCATAACTCCATAGAGCAACTTATAAACAATTGACATTTATTCTTGCTGGGATTTGGTTCAGGGATACAGTCAGGACATACTTCCTTGCCAATTTGGGGAACTGATACGGCAATAAAAGTATCTTGGCGGAAATGGAGGGGGTTTGTGTGACATTTTAACAGGTTGCAAGGAGGTGGACGGACTGAGGTTTGTGCAAAGTTTAGTGAAAACCAATGCATAAAAATAAAAAAGATGCAAAGGCAACTTCCACACATTGTACAATTAACAGCAGTATTATTAACAGATGCCTCATTACAGTGTGTTTTTATATTTCCAGACTTACAGTGATGGTAAATGTGCAGTGAGCCGTTTCAGTGCTAATTATACTGTCTATTATAACAATGAAAATTAACCGTTAAAGCAATGGCTACGTAATTAATTTGTTAAACCACCTGTTTTAAGGTATTATTTCAAATTCTCCTGATACTGTTTTATTCTTTTTAATTCTTAAAATAAATGGTCTGTGTTACGTTTTCTGGAAATGAAAAAGCAAGCGCTTTATTAAGTACCTTGAAAAGATTATTTTTTTTTTAATCAAAATTGCATCACCATGGGAACGTCTGAGAAAGCGGTTGCCTGCTATAAGTGAAAAATCAGAGCCAAACTGTAGCTTCTCTTTAGCATGGCTTCTTCCTGCTGTAACAAGACCAGCATAAGCATTCCTGGATAGAATGTCCCCACTGTCTGTGCCACTGACTACCACAAACCAGGCAAAAACACTGAATTACATTTGTCTGACAGCTGCCTAACACTTTCCGAGTTTAACTAACACTGGCAATTTCTCTGTGAATTCAGGGTCGCCAGAGCAGGACCTCAATTCTTTGCTAAAAGGCAAACAAAAGCAGGTGATGAAAAATAACCTCAAAATAAAGCAATCATGAATTTATTCTTAACATCTCGTCAACAAACCGCTGTTTTTGTGCTACATTTCTGCAATGATAGTACTTTCCTTTCAGAACACATCAGCCTATACATATCAGATCAGTTTAAACGATGTTTCTGATTGCAAGTAGTCTACTGCAGAATATTTCAATTTTTGGTTAAAAAAAATACAGCAGATACCAGAGGAGGTAAAACCATGCAACTCACAGGAAAAAATATTCAGTCACAGAACCATTTTCCACAATGTTAAAATACTATTTTTTATACACCTTCACTCAAGAATTAGATTACTACTTCTTTCCAGTGTTAGAGATGCCGTCTCCCTTAATGGTGACAATCCTGTAGCTCTTGGCAAAACAAAATTTCAATTGAAGGCTAACATGAAAAATGAGTTCTTTCTTTCAAAATAATAGCTTTAGTCATACCTTTGAAGGAGTGCTCTGCGGCCTGCAAAAGGCTGGAATTGTCTTTCACCGATGTAGCTACTGTCATTAGATACTGAGTGTATTTATTTATGGATAACAGGTATGGGCAGCTCCAGCCCTCATCCAGAAACTCACAAACACACAGTTCTCGACCTGCAAGGTTCTCTTTTCAGTGTGGGTTTCTGTTGAACCAAAAACAGGCTACAGTGTAATGCTAGCTACAAGTCACAGAGCTTCCATTTTTGCATCGTTATTCGCCACTTATTAGACGTAATAATAAAGGTTAAGAATCGAACTACAGTTGACACCAGGAGAGATGATCTGTTGCGAAGAAACGTGATTAAAATCTGATTCCACATGAACGGCCCCTGAACGAGGTTTTAATATCTAGGGCGGCTGAGATCAGGGACATTCCTTTGTGAAGCCCGGATTCCTTGTTATTACAGAAATTTGACGGAACGTGACGACACAGGCAGTTTGATCCTTAAGCAGCCTTGCATTTTAATGTTTACTCTGCACTCCCACACAAAGCGAAGTACCCAACCTCAGATAGTACATTACCGTTATTCAAATAGCTTGTGGCAACATTAACCTGAGAACGGCACCTTGCTTGTTGTCTCCAACAGAGACGCGTTTCCGGATGATTTAGAGCATTTAGCGAATCTTACGAGAATCAGGTGAGAAGCATTGCTTCTTCATTTCATTGGCATTACAGTTTTCATTATACGTCATACTTTTCCATTTGAAATTAATGGCTAAAATAGTCCAAATCATTTTAAGGGCTAAACGGAGCAAATTCTTCTATGTTCTGTGTGCTTTTGCATAGCTTTACTGCACCATAATAATACAGCACGTTAGATGAACAGAGAAATATTTGTGAACAGGTCTTTACATACAAGTGAGCCTGAAATGCATGTAAACATGGTTATCCATAAACAACCTTGTACTGATTAAACAGTATGGATGGATGGATGGATGAAGGCATTCATGATCCATAGCTGCATATTCCTTAAGAATATGGCTGCCATTTTTGATTTGCCGTCATTGATAAGAGGATCTGCTATTAAGCTGTTTGTATGTTAAAGTTTTCACTAGACAGAAGCTGATGCGACAACAATCAGGAATATTTAGCGTCACATTGATCATAATGTTCTTCTGTCTGCATGAACCCAAGATAATGTTACTTCCCTCTTCCAGACACTCGGTCTTGTTAAGGACAAAGTAATACAGCGAAACAAACGTTTACCTCACATTAGATCCTTGTCCCATGAAAGCATATGTACGAATTATTGTTCTGTACGAAAAGCAAGGAATGACATGGTAAGAATTAATTTCAGCTGGAGGCTTGCTGTTTTCTTGGTGTCAGCAAGTGTGAGCGAAATGTAGGTCACGATAATATGCAATTTGAATAAAGAGAGGTCAACGTCCTTATTAAAAAAACATAAAACTCCTCCGATGCTAATCTGATGCATTTTCTGCTAGCAGCTAAACTAAATAAAAAAAATCTCCCTCTCCACCCACAAAAGTGAGGGTGTGCATACTGGCCCCGACGCTCGATAACGCGAGACACTTTGTGTATGCGTCGGCACTCTTGTCCTTTTGGGCTCGTCAGCCGGCTCCCTCTCCCTTCTCCCTCACCACCCCAAGGCCCCACGGGAACAAGGCGCGAGCGTTCGAGACAGGTGCAGCCTGGAGTGCCCCTAGTGACCCGGGTGCCCAGCAGAGACCCCGGCGAGAATTGGCCGCATTAAAGCGGCATTGCAGATCACGGACCCCTCGGTACCTCGGTACCCCGCCGGAGCCCCAGCTTTGGGGCTGAGGGGGTGATGTCACTTTGATTATTTAGGCGAATCGTCAAATGCCAGTATCTCTGCGCATAGCTTCGTCTCTCCTGCGCAGCCCCCTCCTGCCACCGCCCATTTCTCGCTGTGCTGGGCAGGAAGACAATAGCTCTCGCCAAAATGGAAGCTCCGTCTCTGACGGCTGATACGGCCCCTTTGAAAGGCCCTCGCGAAAAGGGCCATTGTTTTACTCACTCGACGCCGCCGCTTCGCCCAGTCCCCATGTGTCGGCCGCCCTGCAGGTGGCCGCCCCGTTTGAACGCCGTATTGTTCGGCGTGGATTGGATACGTATAATCGTGCGCGCTTGGCGCAGCCCGGGGAAGCTTTCAAGAGCGCATTAACGCGAGGCCCGTGGGAGGACAGAATGCAAAGCTTTGGGCTGCAGAGGTAGGTCCCTGGGCGTACCTAAGCTCCCGGGGCCTGGTTAGCGGGCAGCCAGCCTGTGGCTAATCGCAAGCCCAGCAGGGGAGGAAGTGAGCATCTGAGCATGTGACACTCCCAGCGAGGAAACCAAACACACTGCGGGGGGGGGATAAAGGGTGCTAGTGATGCTGCTGGAAGAAAGGGATAGATAAATAAATAGAACAAAATAGCTGCACACGCAACTTTTTGCTGCAGCCCATTTAAAGCACTCGTAGACTCATTTAAGGTCGCTAACAGGCGAGACACAGAGCCCCGACGATACAGCTCCACTGTACTCCACACGGGTCGTGTTCCTAGCTTCTCTGAAAACGGCACGTTCTCAGCCTGGAAGGTCCAACGGCTGGTGCTGGTACCAGTCCACGTGAAGCTGTGCCAGGCTACTCCATGACAGATGGTTAGAGTCGAAGTGAAAGAAAAATGGCCGCCGGCTCATTTGCATACCCAGGTATGGAGCTGGGCATTCTTTATTTCCTCATTTGTTACCGCTGCAGTCAATAGAAGACTGATCTTGTCTCTGCTTTTTAATTCTCTCATCCCATTGGGCTTGACAACCCCCCCGCAGCCAAGTGTTATATGCAATTCTTACTAATGGCTTCATCCTAATTGCAATGGGTAAATGTAATCAAGTTAATAGGAATGCTTTCATATTCAATGTTAGCTTTGGATTTAAGGATGGATAGTATCTATTTCTTCCTAAGTTTCATAGTATCAGCCTCAAACTATCTGCTTACCTTTGTACATGCGTGTTTGTGCGCATGTTAAAACTGAGAGCTAGACAGTTTTACATAAGCCCTGTTAGAGAGAGAGAGAGAGAGAGAGAGACTTTCCTTATAACACATTTAAGGTAAATTGGGTGTGAACTGCAATGTTTCCTGTGTATTTCCTCTTTTCTCCCCTGACAGCAGGAAGCATTAATATGAAAATATTCTGAAATGTTAACAAGTACTTTCTAAAGGCACAGAAATCATCTGCATCTACTAACAGCTATATAAGCTCAATGTTTTTTTTTTTAATTATGAAATTCTAAAGGAAAAAAATGATTTAAATACATATGGCTCTAACCAACACAGAAATTAATACAATACTGTGTGATCTAATCCAAAGTAAACACATCATTATCCTTGCAAAACACATTAAATGATATTAAGCACATTATACACGGTTACTTCTGTAAATAAAAATTGGGAGACTCGATCCAGACCCACCTAAAAGTGTCTATAGTCATTTAAAGTTTTAAAGGGTCACAGAGTCATTTAAAGACACATCTGAACCAAATAAATAAAAAATGAGTAAAATCCAGGCAGGCACAGCACTCTGATAAGGACCAGCTGCTCCTTGCCCTGTCCTGGCATGTACTCTACTACCCACACCTTTCATCTGGAAGCACCTAAGGCTACTCCAGGGTGGCTGGAAGATGCCAGAAATGGGAAACTAACATATGCAGTGAAAGGCAGTTTAGAACAGTTACGGGAAAAATATCAGCATCGCACCTAGATGTCTGATGAACGCTCCCGTGCTCACGTTTCCTCAACACGTGAATAAAGGTCACAGGTCACATTCGGGTAAATAACCCCCAATAGGAGAGACAGCACTTTCGGGAAACTATGTTGGGAAGTTTCCAACATAAACATAACTGGATTGAAATGAATTCCTAAGAAGCAAATTAATAAACAACAGAAATAAAAGGGCACTGCATTATGGTTAATTCCTGCATGTTACCTGATGAACTGGCATTCTGAAAAATGTCAAAGTTTTGAGTTGAGTGGCATGAATTCCTCAAACGATTACTTTAGAAAGTGGCGACATACGTCACAAACACAGTGTAACAATACATGACAAAAAGCAAAGTATTTATTTCATGAAAACAAACCCTGCAATGTCAGCGATTGTAATTCTATAATTTCTATACTGCAATATATAAATGCATTACATTCAACTGAGGTGTGTGCGTGTGACATTTTGACTGTATAGAAATTATAGAATTATACTTTAGGTAGTAATTAAATTTAGGTAGTAGCCAAAA
>JABFEA020000017.1:13571874-13582709 GCA_019775915.2 Cyphomyrus plagiostoma | reverse complement strand
ATTATACGCATTTACATTTTTTTTTTGCTTTTTGGTAATCATATTTCTCCACATATCTATCATTATTTTTATTTAGGATATGGTTCCAGTCACCAATGTATCCTGTCAAATAAGGCTGGTTCAAGCAAACCCTTGAGATTGCTAGAGACCAACCAAAAAACAGAGTGAATAAATCACTCTAGCACCAAGTAAATACTGTACTTAGCTGCCCTCACCCCAGGTGTAGCTGTTTACATAGATTACTCTGTCATTACTAACCTATTTCACGAAGACAATCCAAAACTCCATGAACACAAACGAGCTGCAGTACACTGATTTTCTGAGTGGCGGTCTGACAACCCAAGCTGCTTCAGGCTTCGCTTGTATATAAAGACACAGTAATGAAGAACAGACGGGGAGAGCTGGATGGGACCCATCAGGGTTAGAACAAAGAGCAGAACTAGCTCAACGATTTATTGAAACACAGTGAAATAAATCAACTTTCCAAGGAGTTTGTCTCAGAGCGGTCAATTCTGACACTCAGATATGTGGCTTTTTCTTGAGAGCTCCAACGATTTTCAAAAGTTTCCAGTTTTTTTTTTTGTGTGTGTGTGGCTACAGGCAGCTGTGGTACAAAAAAAAAAAATATAAATAAATAAAAAGCCAACTGGTTCCGCTATCAAATCATCTGCCAAGTAAAAACATCTTGAGCTGAAACTCGTGTGTCATTTAGGAGTTGATACCGCCACAGGCTGCGATCCTCGACCTGCTGTACGCCGTGATTGCACGGCTGGTAATTGAACGTTACGCTGCAATCACACTCGTTACACGTGTGTTACATTATAATGCAGTTCGGGGCCGCGAGAGAAAGGTCCAGAAGATCTCACCACGGACGAGGCATAATCAAGGCAAATTGGCAACAATCTGTTTCAAAGGGAATTAAATATAATCTTGTCTAATTATCAGGCTTCTTTTGAAATAAAATACTGTGGGGAAAGCAGCTGAAGCCATGTGCGGAATTATCAGATTTCGCTCCCTCCGCTCGCACACCTGCACTGGCTTTTTTTGCTTAACATGCGACTCTCCCGGGTCAAGCAGATTAACAAGGGAAAAAAAAGAGTACTTTTGTGGACGTACAAGTGTAGTCTTGTGGAAGTCCTGCTGTAGCCTTATCGGCGTCCAAATGTATTCTTGTGGAACGCCAAGTCTATTCATGTGAACTGTAATCTTGCGGTTGCCATTTCAATATCTGACTTTCCACCACCATAAGCAACAGTTCCAAGTCATTCTTCCTTCATCTCTGCTATTCAGACCCCCTTTCCACCACAGCCTCTGTCTCTTCTTCTTCCAGCTCTAATCAAAGAATCAATCACAATGTACAGCAAATAATTGTTTCACCCTAGACGCAAAAAATAAAATCCGCTTTGGACGATTTATGTACACCACAGCAGTGCAGTTTATGAACTGTGCGTCACCAGCAAATCTCGTCCTAGTGGGAGTTGGCTAATCAGTGTCCAACAAGGGCATCTGTTAGAACAAAGGGGGACACAGCCGGGCAACTACTGGAACAACAGTCGAGCGACTGCTCTGCGCTGTCAGTTAAATCTCCGAAAAGCTGAGGATAAAACATTCCCCAAGTATGGCCTAGCGATTTTCCACTAGGACTTTATTATCCATCAGAAGCCTTCGATAGGAAACTATGCTGTTTGCAACCCGAAATCACGCATTCTGAACAAATTCAACGCTATTCTGTTTTTCTGATTGGGGTAACAGCTCATTTTAAGTAATTCAGTGTCATTCGACACTTCAGCATCAGCTTGTGCACATTTTGGCTGTAGATTGGCTGAAGGTAATTATATAGAGAAGAGCAAACAAAGGATGAATTACACCTCCGGATATTTCAACACTTCTTCAGTCTATAACCATGTTAATTATTTTTATAACCTCTGTATTTAACGTGACTCATTTGGGAGACAGTCATATTTCACTTGCAGGGCCAAATGACAACACTCGGACAAATTTTATATGCACGGAATGCTTGCAAAAGTTTTAAACTGAGGATTTACCTGAAATGCCAATGGATAAGTCACAGAAATTAAGGCATACCATGAACCTGAAATGTACTGTCATGCTAGCCCTTTGATTCTGCCAAAATTTAAAAATATAAAAAAATAAATAAAAGATTATAACAACAAATCGACAACAGCAATAGCAACAACAAAAGACTCTTTGTTTGAAAGACTTTCCTGACTGAAGCACACAGTAGCACAACACAGCCCTTGTTATGTTTTTCAGGAAACAAAAACCAAGTATTGTTCCCGTTTGGTGGAGTTTAGACAACAGTCAATGATGGCTGTGTTCAGGGAACATCTGACCAGAGTAGGCGACCAATTTATTATCACAGAACTTGGGGGGTGAGTGGGGGGGGGTGGTCACACAAGGTTACATTCCATTTCACCCCTGGAACACACAGTTACCCTCAGTATTTATTGACACAGCTTTCCATCTGTAGGGCTCCTCCAACGAGAAACACCCTGGATAGCAACTGGGCAGGCTTAACCGCGCGGGTCACACGGCTTGTCTGTTACCTTTGTTTTACCTTAAGCAAAATGATCTTTCCAGCGTAAGCATAATACTGCTTGAACCGATACTATACTGTAAGTGTTTCACCACCATAAGTAACAGTTGCTTATCACCGAGTTCTTACTCATAGCTGAGGAAGATGTACAAGGCACAGGTTTTTATCTACTACGGCGAGCACCTAGATAATTAAAACTCAATTATTGGCATACAGAGAAAGCATAGGTTGTACTTTTACGGAAAGAGCAGCCTGATAAGGTAAGCAGGCGTGTTTGATCTTTGACAGATAAGCCATTAATATGCTCAGAATTCTAAATATCAAGTTTTGCTCACTGAAACGTAGACATTTACTGTTTTTATACTAAAATAATATAATAAATACTTGCTATTAGGTAGCGCGGCCATCCTGCTTACCCATAACCTCATCCGTATCACAACACCGACGTATCTGAAACGGTCCATCCAGCTTGACACGTTTAACATTAGTAACCCAAAGTTGGTGAATCCACACTACTCAGAAGACCGGCAACTCCTGGATATTATATGACAGATTTTGAGAAAGCAGGGCTTGTCCCCCGAGATGTGGTATGTGCTTTTCACAGTTCCACCGATACTTAGCACCTGTGTGCTGAAATAAAGGACTTTATGCTCAAAGCTCTAGAACCATTAACACCTCAAATTAAGAAGAGCCAAACACAGCATCCTTACCTTATGCGCTGCTCGGAAATGCAGCCCTCGGAAAATCCAGCCTTTACAATTTGTCGATCTATATTATAATTAATCACATTTATGGTTAATTCCCACACAATTGTAGGAGACTTAAGGCCCAAAAAGTGTTCAGCTTGAGAAACACTATACAGAAAATTACACCTTGAACAATCCTCCCCCCCCCCAAAAAAATTATATTTTCCTCACTGAATAAATGAAACTTGGCTGCATTCCAAATCTTTGTCACAGGAAAAAGAGAAGAAGTGGTTAAATGTCTGAATCAGACTCATCTGCCAGGGTTCAGAGGGCAACCTGCAAGATGCACGCAACCAAGAGAATGATTCTGCTAGTTCCACTACACAAAAAATGTGAGATTAAATAACACTTGGAAATGACAAAGCAGTCCCTACTCAAGAATCATAGGCTTCTTTGTTAAAGTACATCCATCCTAATTCCAACCACTTAACCAGCACAGGGTCATGGACGGGTGGGGAGGGACCGGAGCCTATGGCAGGTAGCACAGGGTCATGGACGAGTGGGGAGGGACCGGAGCCTATGGCAGGTAGCACAGGGTCATGGACGGGTGGGGAGGGACCGGAGCCTATGGCAGGCAGCACAGGGCCATGGACGGGTGGGGAGGGAGCAGCTATGGCAGGCAGCACAGGGCACAAGTCAGAGGAACACCCTGGATGGGTCACCAGTCTATCACAGGTTACCCACTCTCACAATATCGGTATTTTACAGCAGTGTTTCCTAATCTTGTCCTCACGGACCAGCAGGCAGTCCATGATTTTGTGGACTGTCTGGCAAGGAGCTGGAAGGGAGCAAAAATGTGGACTGTCTGTGGCTCCCCAAAGACTGGGTAGAGAAACACTGTTATAGAGACGTCAAATCACCTACCTGAACCACAACACTGGAGGAACATGCAAACCATCAAACCTGGAGGTCAGAGGCAACAGTGTTACCCACTGAGCCAAAATACCTTCATATAAACATCACAGAATTTTGATTTACCGGTACTTCAAGTGTCTGGTGCATGATGCTCACGAAAGACATGCCAACAAAAGCAAATTAGACTGAGGTTGCCCCATGTCTGAGAAGCTGTATATAAAAGCATTGTGGCCTGATTTCTAAGCAAGATTAGGATCAACTGAACAAGCCATGCACAGCTCCTGTCAAGGAAATCTGCTACTGTCAGACTATGGTAACAGAGTGCCTTGATTCTGTCAAGATAAGCTTCCAGAGTATTCACCCAGTGAATTGTAAGGTAGCGTTTAGCAAATGCTTATTACTACAAGTTTGGAACAAGACTGAGCAAAACTCTAGGTCAGGAAGAATGTAAAGGGTTGAGTACCCTCTGAAGTACCTGAGCCCAGACAGTGACCTCACAGAAGCTAGCGATAGTCCAAAATCACCTTTTTAAAATTATTCTTAAAATGACTTTGCTGTGGCAGCTTTGCATAAAGGATGGACACACAGAACTTAATATGCTTAGACAAAATTTTTTCAAAACATAAATCATGTTTTTTTATATATATAAAAATACTGCACATTATAATGATTACATTACTAAATTCTAATTTAAGGATTATATGATACCTGGCCTTTATTGTACATGTGAAAACATAAGTTTTTATAATAATCTACAGGCACTTTTTCCCAATGTGGTTCTCAGAGACCCACAGACAGTCCATGGTAGGGAGCTGAGAGGGAGCAAAAATGTGGACTGTCTGGCAAGGAGCTGAGAGGGAGCAAAAATGTGGACTGTCTGTGGCTCCTGGAGGACCAGATTGGGAAACACTGGTGTAAGAGAAATGAAGCCTGTCATTGGTGGCAAGAAATCTTCTGATTTACTATGTTCCTCACGTCAACTTCTGCAATATGGAAATACAGGTTAGCATCTTATCAGCATTTCTGGAAAAAAAATAGACAGTAATAATACTGCACCACAAGTCATGTTTGACAGGTTTCTACAGAAAAAAGCATTCACGGTAGACACTAAATCCATGTTTGGAAGGACAGTGGACAGGATTTTAAAAACTACTTAATCTGAAAAACATTATCCTGTCAATGAAACATTATGTTGCAAGTAAATGTAGAACATCTAAACAACTGATCACAATATCTGCAAAAGGCAAAATGCTTTTTTCTTTTTTTTTTAAAAAAAGGCAAACCAGTCACTCGTTCATGAGTTAAACTGCAATTAACAATAATAATCTTGCAAAACAATAAAAAATTTAGAGACTTCAAAGGCAAACATTTTTTCCCTTTTGTTCAACTAAAAATGTTCAATTTTGTTTTCAATTGCTGGTGTTATCCTGTACTTTTCCACACCTCTCATTACTGCCTGATTAAAAACACTCTCTCCCTTATACAGAGTTGTAAATAATACCACTAAGAAGTGGAGGATGAAGAAATCTATATTAATTGCAAGACTTTCAAGTGCAAACTATTTTACAACACTACAGCAATCCACAACATTATTAGGCCCCCACAATTAAATTTTATGGACGTTCCTAATTGATGTAAATGTGTATTTTATACTTGGAATGCATTGAGTCCTCTAAGCCCCCCCGGATTTTACATACACATGGTCTGTACCTCTGGCCTCCACACGTGGCTCCGACTGTCCAAAGTTTGTGCTGCCTCTGAGGTTTAAAATGGCACCAGCCTGATTTGCTAACATCTACCTCGCCCAAAGTTCAATTTGCATGGGCTATTTCTATTGAGATTGTACCATGAATCCAGCACATTTCAAATCACTTCCTCCTTTGTCTAAATCTCTGCAGTCACTTGTAAAAAGAGAGGCTCCTACAAAGCGTAGCTGGTCCTCGGCATGCCCCAGTCATTACCCTTAGCTTGAGCATTCTGATTGAAAAGATGACCTCTATTTTTCTTGTGGCATTGTTACGTTTATCTGGGACACAGACAATCAACTACACATCATCAAGAGCACTAAGAGAAAGTTATTCACAAATTAGTCTTTCAACAGCACAGTACTTTTAATTTAAACTCTTTGAATTGCACATTTATAGTTTAACAAAGGCTCTGATTGCGGACAATTCACTGAATGACTCAAGAAATAATTATCTGCCCCAGCAACCACAGAGACAATAAAGGAAGCATTAACTTACACATTTTTTTTCTGGAGATGGGTGTATTTTTCTTTTAGGATCTAGAAAGTTTAAGTTCTGATGACTGGAGACTGCATTAAACCATCTGACAGATGTCCAACATGAACGTAACATGCTGCAGCTTACATTTCAATTTGGGAAGCAGGGTGGATTTCCCCGTCTTTAATAAACAGGGCGGCATCCAGAAATCAGTGGGCGGGGATGGGTGGCATTAGCCATTACAAGTCTACAGAAGTGCTCCTTAAAGACGCCATTCACACACGGACAATGTTAACTGCATTTATCTGGATATTAAATTGCACTAGTGAGGGGGGGAGGGGTGTTCCACGAAGCAGGATTTATCAGTAGCTGGGTTAATTTAGCCAGGAAGTCAAGATTGTCCAATAGAAATGCTCCTCGCCTACTCTCTTATTGGACCATCATGGCTCCTACCGCAAGTTAATCCAGCTATCTGAGATATTGTGCTTCATGCAACACCCCCTGGTGTTTCATTTGTTACTTTCTGATAGCCCAGTTCTACTACATTTAAGGACCAGAATGGTCAACCCTTGGAAAAAAGGGGACTATTTTGAGCCATAGAATTACCTCATCTTTGGCATATGAACACAGGCTTAATCAATGCCTGAAACGTTACAGATGCCAGAAAAAAAGGCATGCAGGCTAAGTCTATTCTGGTCTATGAATATTTTTGTAAAATATATATATTTTTTTAAGTTTTCCCCCTTTTTTATTCAATGTAAAATACGTACAGATGTCTGTTATTCAAGTGCGATTAAAAATCTGAAAAAAAGAACCTCGACAAACACAAAACACTCAAACAATAATGTATCTTGAAGTGAAAGTGATACAAAGGAGTGCCAGTAATTATTACATCAGTTCTGCTGCTTGGAGACAACTGCCAGGTCACATGTGCAATATTTGCCACCATGTTGCCATTGAAGGTTCCATGTACGTCATGTATCTCCAGATCGGTTGTTTAGTCTTTCAAAACTGGGCAAAGAAAACATGCAGGTAGAATGTCAACATTCCTTTTGGACAAGTATTCAGTCAGCGGACCACAGGTGGTGATGGGCCAGTCACAGCCTCATTGGACAGCCCGCTGAGAATATCCCGCCAAGGTAGAATCCAGTAACTAGTGTAAATGCTGATCATGCTCGATTCTCAGGCCTGGCGATTCATATTACCAAATGAGACTCCTCCCCATAATTGTCACATCCGCCTACCACATCCCAATAAATGCTAACTTTTTATTTGGTAATATTTATACTATTTATACATAGTACATTCCACTGGCATGATGTAAGCTACTGAATGTTTGTTCTTCGTTATATCTAAAGGGAGTGGTTCTGCAGTTTCATTTTTCACGGTAAAATGGCAATAAAATGCTTCTTATTCTAACAACATGCCCCTCCAAACAGTCAGTTACATATAATGAAAATAACAAGGAACATCTCACACAATTTTCTATGCAAATAAAGTCTGTAACTTTATAAAAATCACCACCACCGATAAAAATAAATGTTAACATACGGCATTATTAACACACATCGATCTGATCTTTTTAGGTATGCCAATGATGCGATTTTTTAAGCATGAAGCCATCATCCACTGGGCTACTGTTATAGCTACTCCATAGCAGTGACAGTGGCATTTGATTCGCGTTATATTTACGTCTGGCTATTTCACGTGCCCATCACTCATCGTGCCTATAAATCACTGCCCCTACACCTGACTTTGACTTTCGTCAATCTGCGGAAAAGCGCAATTTGGAACAATCTGTGGTAAATTCGTCAGCAGCTCACACCTGTTCCGGCAGCTGGAAGGGCGAGCGGAGCCCAGATTAAAGCCAACCACTGGGAGAGACCGCTGAGTGACTGTGTCAAGATGCTGTGATTTGCCCTCGATCAAATGCACTAACCTGGTAGCTCTAAACGCTGAACTTTGCAATGCACCAAATAAAAAACTTTCCTGCAAAAGAATCAATAAGTGTGTAGGGTGTATTTAAAAAAAAAAAGGTGAGGTTGGCAGACTTTGTATCGTCCAGGGAAATTACTTGAAAGGAAGATGTTTTCCCACCTTGATTTCCCATATCTGTAACTGAGGATTTAGTAACAGTAGAAACTATCAGAACAAATCTGATAAAGTAAGCATCAGCATCGTAGGAAATATGTTTCTGAAACGCTATTTAATGATTAGACATTAGCACAAAAATACAATAAAAATAACACTGATCTCTTATTATTCAGCATGAGGACAGTATATTCTGAATTTCATTGTCAATGGAAGAAGCTTCAATCTTAAAAGCCCTGTACAAACATAAAGCACAGCACAATAAAAAGTATTATCCATCAGGGTTGGGGCCATTCTGGAATGCATTCATCAATTGTAATCCAAATCAGGAAATGGAACTGGAGTTGGAATTCAAATCTCCCTCAAAATCAAATTCAATTCCAATTCGGTTCCCCGTAGTTTTCTTTCTAATTTCAGTTCCATTTCCTGATTCGCACTGAAATTGAATAATGCCTTCCGGAATGGCCCCATCCTCATTATAAATCTGCTTATCCTGTCCATAGTCAGCTGTGGCAAAACAGATATTATAAAGTAATCCTTCCATCTATTTCCCAACCGTTTAACAGGGACATACGGGGGCCTCGAGCCAGGGTGGAGAACAACCTGAACACGAGGCCAGTCCATTGCAGGGCACAGACATGCACACCCTTATAACAATCACACACTGGAGGAAAAACAGACACTAATTAGCCTGACTACACGTTCCTGGTCCAATCATAACAGCAGCAAATAACTGGCGAATATACCAAGCAGTTAGGGTTAAATTCATGGTGCTGATCTTGTTTTACACACAAGGAATTTTAATAATTTCTATATACATTACCACTGCCCACTCATGTCAGTAGGGAAAAACCACAGACACTTAAATGTTAAATAAAAAATAAAACCGGTGACACCATCCATTAAAATGTTTTCGCAGAACCATGGTTCACTACAAATCACAGTTCCCCTCCAGCTGAGGTGTAATGAAATGGCATTATGGCAATGGGCAGTGCTACAGAAAAGCTGACCCCCAGCCTGGGGAGCTTGTTAGGAGGAGGAGAGAGGGAGCTTTGCAGACAATTACAGACACCTGGCTTTGTAGGGACTGCCAGGGGGATATGCAAGCAGGGGGCCGAACGGGACTCGGAAAGCTAAAGTGAGGCTTAGAGCAGGCACCTACCATGAAAGGTGCGTTCAAAAGGCGAGCAGGAACAAAACTGGCTGCTAATTTTGGTTTAGATCACATTCAGAGATGCATCTATAAGAGAACTTCATACTCATGCCTGTCTTACTTCCTGCGATTTGCTGCCGAGACAGTCAGGGCCAAAACTGCGAAAACCAGCCTTGACAATAAACCCCGTTTCGAAATATCTCAGGTTATCAACTGAGGTTGACGCTACGAATGTTAAACACCCTCCTCTGAATATAACTCTGCATTACACAAGACAAGACGTCAACACGTACTCAAACCCCAAACAACAAACTACTTAACAAGCCTCTTACTCATGTGTCTGCTCGCCTGCTCAATGATGAAAGATAAAACCTTTGTTTTCCCCCTCTTGGGTAAAGGCCGTTAGTGGGACCATTTCCAACAAATCTGTCAAATCAGAGAGTGATGGAAATCTCACCTAAACACATGAGGAAGGCAGTTTCTATGGAAGGAAAATTTATATACACATCCCAGCAGAAATTAGATTTCCGTTTCAGGTGAAAGAAAATCATCACATTCCTATGTCTTTTTTACTCTAGGTGCAGACTGCAAGAATCTTGCGTTTAAGCATGTCCCCATAAAGTCGTTCGCGGTCCACAGGTTTAGTTTCAAAAATATGCGTTAACTTTCAATCATGTACTCAATCATGTCTGAAAACAAATACTGCAGCACACCAGAGCAAAAAAGCCATTCTTCATAGCCAAGGAGAACTTATAGACATAAACCAAAAACTCTAGGGAGGTACAAAAACAGCATATGACCTACATCAAATGTTTCATTGTTGAAAAAGGGGCAGGAAAAAGAAATTACTAGCAGTAAGTAGCTCAAGTTGAATGTCTGACTTTTAAAACTCTGATATTTTGGAATATAATGCAACAGTAGCAGTATGAGGGCACCATTCGGTTCTTGCTATGATGTACTAAAATTCAAGTTCTATAACTCTTATGCCACAAGCTCTTTTTTTTTTGTTTTTTTTTTTGGATGTGCTGTCCGAGAACATTTCTAGCAACAAACTGATCGCCATAGCTGATCACGGCAGAGCAGCAGGACGTCTCGTTAGAAAGCTCACGATACCCTCGTGTGAAGTGGACAAAGGGGGGGGGGGGGGGGGGGGGGGGGGCCAAAGGTGGAATGGACGGGCCCAAAACAAAACCCACACCCAAGGGGGAAAG
>JABFEA020000017.1:13547815-13571774 GCA_019775915.2 Cyphomyrus plagiostoma | reverse complement strand
CCCCCCCCCCCCCCCCCCCCCCCCCCCCCCCCCCCCCCCCCCCCCCCCCCCCCCCCCCGCACCTTTGGAACGGTTGTCAAGACGGGACAAAAGAGACACCCCAGAGGGAAGGCTGAAAGAGCCAAAGAGGGAAAAAGGAATCGGGTTTCAAGTAGAACTGATGTCCAGGACAATAAAACTTACAGTAGATGGGAGAGAGAGAACGGGGCTGATCTGAGAGCACAGTCCCTGCCGGCTTGTATCCCTCTGTGTCACACGCTAAGAAAATGAGCAGAACGGAGGGTAAATACCCAGAGACTGTCGAGCTCTGCAGCCTGTGCTGGGGCAAAGGAGGCGAATATGGAGGGTAACGACTTCGTCCTTGCCAGACATTACTGACTGCCACCAGCTGGGCGAGAGAACATTTATGACAAGAGAGACAAACACGAAAGAATGCTTTGCTGACCCCGCGGGAGCCGAATGCCATTGTCAACACATTTGTGACAGATCATGAGATATTCCGCACTTCATGCAGAGCTTTGGAATCATGCACAGCAAGTTTCAGTCACAGACAGTACTTCACAGGTGTGACAAGTTACAACTACAAGTATATTCACCTGGTGCATGCATAAAATACCTTGAAAACACGGAAATGTCAGACGGCTGGGGGTAATATTGCAGTGATTTAGGCTCGCAAGGACTGTGTTACCATGATGGATTCCTAAATATAGAGGGATCTTCAACAGCATGTAGCAAGATGCCTGCCGTGTTTTTGATAAGGAATTCTGAGAAAAAAAACATCAGACGGGGATTCTGTGTGCGAGATGATACGGGGTACGACAGTATATGTTGTCTTAATAATCCCAACATCAACATAAATAAACTGTGCTCATAACATATAGCCACAAACAAATATTTGTAATAAACTGGTTACTTAGCAACTCTGGTTTAATCTGAGTGAAGCTCTTTGGAAATTCTTTGCATGCCTTGAAAATGATTGCATTTATTACACATATAACTCAAACAGAATTGTGTGCAATACGCAGCTCTCTCAATAAGTCCTAGTTTATTGAGAGTTCAAAATATTCGAATACCTTCCTCCATTTCTTAGGAGGGGACAAAATATCATTGACCCATACCAAGTCAATTATATGAGGAAGATAAGCTAGCTTCCACAAAAGGTGAGGATTCTGGAAATTAAGAGACCTAAAACACCGCAAGCTACCTGGAAGCCTGAGACGTGGGGGCAAAAACACAGAGGCTATAAGCAAATACAGCCAGAGTACCTCAGTAAATAATCACCTCATATCTAAAAGAGCAGAGCCTACCTCTATTCAAACAAAAGGATCCAAAAGGGGCAGAAAAAAAACTCATTCACCAAACGTGCCAATAAGCACTTTCTGTTCATTTACATAATTAAAAAAAAGGTTTATTTTTCTCCAGATGGTAAAGCCTCCTCTTTGCTTCGCAGAAGCCCTACGGTCAGCCGTTTGTCTCTGGCTCTGCCCAACACCTCGATTTCACTGCTGAACAGAGGGGATGTTTCATTCAGAACAAACCACTGTAGTATTAGTGTCATGCAATAATATACAGGATAAATGTGAACATGATCAAGCTGCGTTGACAAGTGTTGTGGATTGTTTTGTTATAGCACATGGAAGGTGGAGATTTCTTTGAAAGTGTTATTAATACAACAAAAGGACTACGATAAAAAAACAGTATGCATAGCTGACTGCAAATCTGGTATGAGGTCAACATTAAGAGGAAAAAAGCAAACGGTACAGAAGTATAATTCGTTCATGTTCATTATCATGATTACGAACTTCCTTCGTTCTTCATCGTTCTAAATAAGCTACTTACAAATCCAATAAGTATGTTAACCATCCAGGCAAAAACCCTCCATCCAAAGCGTGATCAACCATCTTGAAATGCAAGGCAGAGAACCTGATTTAAATTACCCAACTCCGTTAATATTAGATTTTCTCTTAAATTTTCCAAGAGACAGATTTTTGTATTCAAAATTGTATAATTCCAGGATTTATATTAATCTCGATCAGACATTTTCTTCATTTGCAGGTGTATGAAATATTCACAGTATTTCTTCTGAAGTGTAATCAAGTCTTAGCCAACCACTGTAGTACATATGCTGCAGGGTGCTTAGAATTGTACAGCATGTACAATCGGTATTGTAGCTATGAAATTCTTACTTTAATGATAATTCTGAAGGAGCTAATTTTCAGTTGCAGCTGTTTTGATTTCACAATGTGCCTCAGAAATATAAAATCAACAAAGAAAAAACACTTGAAGTATACAACTCATTCTAAAGTAAAAGATCTTTAATGCAATTCAGCATGGTCAGTATCCCTACATTATCAAAAACCATACAGACATACCAAGCAGAAAATCAGGCATCAAGGACACAGGACTGCATTCTTATAGATAAACACACCAAAGTATTCCACATTATTATGCTTTTAATTTTCAGTGCAAGTTGTGAAAGGTCACATATTTCTAAAATGTACACGTTTCATTTCCCAGTGAAGGGCAATGGGAACTGTATATTTAATATTTAATGCACCTCAGTTTGTTTTTATGAATCGTTTTCATAAACCAGTTTACCAAGTGAAGTTTACAGTATGAATTGCTTGATTCCGTTTTAACATTTTCAGAGATCTGCCAATCAGACTCTCTGTTTTGGTACATATATATGGCCACATTTGCTGCAGAATAAGCAATTGTATTGTCATCTCATTCAATACAACACATAATGCAGGCTTTCATCCATTGTAATTCATGCCTTATTTGATAATTCTGTTAATGTGTATTATCCATTTCAATGACATTATATATTCTATATCAGTATACTTTTGGAAACAATTCACTGTAAACCCCTGAATGAATTAATTTGAATTCATTCATCTGATATGCTCTTTGACATGATACATTTAGTGAAGTTTTTAGAGATTTATATTAAGGAGAGAAGTCAAAATGCCTTTAATGTAATAGTCATTGAGACATACTGGAGTGAGTATCATTCAATTTATGCTTAACATCAGACTATGTTGCTCCAGTTATAGAAATTCAGTCATTCATAGCTGGTTGAGTATAATGTAAGCAAAGATACAGAGCAAGATTATTGGGGACATCCTTGCTCAGTGATGAGGGTTGTTTAAATGCATGCGTCTTCCCCATATTTCCAAGGAGAAGTGTAGAGCCATTACTAAGGAAGGTTAAAATGTTGAAACGGAAAAATCAGACCAGGGTCTTTTAGGCATTAATAAACTCAAGGCATATTTTTTTTTTCCCGACCTGTATATATTCCTATCAAGAAACACATGAAGAGACCACTCGATATTTTAAAGAAAATGCATTTTTAAATCCTGTTTTAGTCCTGGTTATGCTGGCAGAAGGCTACGCTGCATGGTAAGCTGCTACCTGGCTCAAAGTTTATACAAACAGCAGTACACAAGAATAAAGGTGAAGCAGGAGACACTGGCAATAACCAAAAACCAGCCAGGAAAAGGGCAACTTTCTAACGCTAGAGGTGATTGTCAACTTATCCGTTTTTCATGAATTGTAAGGTGGTATCAAGTGACCTTCAGAAGGAATGGGAAACATTAAGTGTAGGTGTGAAGTGCACTGCTAGGACAGTTTGTATCAGGCTCCTAGAAGCAGGACTGAAGTCCCATAAAGCAAGGAAGGAGCCCTTCATTCATGAGAAACACGGAGCCAGGCTGGAGTTTGGAATAAAAACATAACTATTTTAGATATGGGTATATTTTACACAGGCGGATACCCTTAAAATGAGAAATGAGTGAAACTGAAAATTTTCCTATGGTATTTGGTATATGGTATTTTTTCCCAGAGTGGTCTAATATTCCATATCATTAAGAAAATTTGCACACGTGTATCAAAGTGTGGTTCAGCAGTAAAGACAGGAGTTCGACCACAGTTTAGTGCTTCAACACTTAAAAAGTCCCTAAAAAACAAAAAGCGAATCACTTTCCACTTACTGAACTTGTCCTGTACCAAAGCTTATATAAATGAACTGAACTGTTCATCAATCCTCACCCAACAGGCAAAAAATAAACAAAAACCTGACTCCCGTGTCAAAAACGATTCTATGGACATTTTCAAACATCCACAGCTGTCATTTAGCATTTCATCCATAAAGTTACCTTGACAAAAATGTTTTCGTTATGCACTTGCATGTGCATATGCGGCATTTGCAATTAAACCAAAAAGGGATATAACAATGAAAGAAGTATTATGAATGGAAGTGAAAGATCAAAGCAAAAAAAGATGGTTCAGATTAACCACAGAGACTTTATTAGGTTCTTTTAATGATCACAATTTCATGTTTTCACTTTCAAAACCCAGGGGGTAATCACAAGGAGTACAAGAACTCACATACGACTTCTCTGTAATGGTTTGACAGTTCATTAAGTATGACTTCACTTCAGAATGAGATGATGATAGCATCGTTGTTCGACACAAAACGGTTAGCCAATCAGTAATCACAGGACAACCAAAAGCATAGACCTTGGATAATGCAGAACGTTACTAGCTAGTGCTATTCAGGGCTTATTTAATTATGGCAGGGTTTCAGGTAGCACCTGGTAAGTCTGGTCTTTGGATGCCCATGTTCATTATGCTGCTGAAGACATGCCACTTAATTCCACGTATCCATTTTTAATAACTACTTATCCAGTGAAGGTCAAAGTAATTTGAGGCTTGTTGCATCCCGGAGGACTGCCTCAGACTGGGCACACAAAACACAAAAATCGCAAGAGAGGTGACATTACTGGCAATTTAGTGGGAAAAAAAAAATAAAACTGCGTAAAAGTGTAGCTCTGCAACACGAGAAGAAAGCCGAGAAGAAATGTGTACAAGCTCAGGTGCCACATGCAAACTGTCAGAGCCGGGACCCATTTTGGGACCTTTAACCCTTCAGCTGTGAGGTGACTGGGCAGCCCACTGAGCCGCCAACGACCAGGCTGGCAGGGGGCCGGGGGCGAAGGGGCAAGGCCAGAGGGAGGGGCCAATTCTGTTCTTCTGTTCTGTTCACCCCCACAGGGGCTTCGTATCAGTTCAGATAAGGCTGATGCTTCGACTGGCAGGAATTAAGGGCTTGAAGCATTTTTTGTTTTTTATTTTATTTTATTTATTTATTCGGGGGGGTTGGGGGAGCGGATCACATAATCTTGTAACTATTCCTCCCGGAAACAAATGAGGAATTCATTTTCTGCGTGAGCTTACAAAGAAGGCCTAATTATAGGATGGGGGAAAAAAATTGCTTTGAAAATGGAATGACGCCTTGACTGGGATGGTATGATTACGAGCATCAAAGGAAGGCAAAGAAACCTTCCTGCTTTTACGAATAATAAATTAACAGCTCCAACATAAAATAAAGAAGAGCGGCTGCAGCAGAGCCAAATATTTGCTAACCTAAAACTGTCCATGGTGAGTGTGTCATTGTCTTCACAACATTACTATCTTTAGACAATAACTGAATGTTTTACAGAAAATAACAGTTTTCCTGTTATTTTCTCATCTTTGTTGAAATGGCACCATTCAGATACAGTACGTCTCCTAAATGTCTTGCATACATTTCCAGCAAAACTGACCAAATTAAAATAAACAAATCAATCAAAAATCAATTTTTGTTTGACTGGGTATATATTCTGTCTTACATGATTTTTAAAATATCTAACCAACACTACCTATAAGTAGAAACTTGAGGTATTCAGTGCTCTGTTCTACAGGTAATGGTCTGGAACTCGAGCTTCCTCATGTAGCGTTCAGTTAGATCATTTTCAGTTTGGGATGCAAATGAATACATTTCTTGACAGACAGAAGCTAAATTCACAAGTAAATGTTCTACATGGTAATATCATGCTGAGTGGGGCTCTGGGTTGGGCACAGCTAGTGTTGGTTAGTCAGTCATAACAGGACAATGACATCAGAAGCAGAGGTGGATAGTTCAGGTCCAGAGTGTCCAAACCCAGACCAAGATTTTGTTTCAACCAACCAGTTCAGTATAGTCTGGATTTATACTCACTGGACCTGAAATCTCCACCTCTGGTCAGAAGTCAGGGTATATTTTGGGTTACCATTTATTTACAACACTGGTGACAGTAGTCAGAAATAAAAAGCCTGTCTATTGGTTGTTATACCAAACTTGGATGCGTCATTTATAGCACATTTTTCAGGAAATTCAGACAACTCTAAAAAATAATGAAGACTACAGGGGTATTTCTCGCTACAGATAAATGACCATATCCAAAAGTACAGAACACCAGATTTAGACAGGATTCATTTATTGATTGTTATGATGCAGTCCTATTATTTATTTGTTTATTTTGCACATTTACTATTACAATGTGCAAATAAGTGTCTTGTTCGTTGCGTTACATCAAGACACATTGCCTTTTGTTTCATTTACAATAGTTACAATAGTTGTTTCAATTACAATGTAATCGTGCTTGCAGTTTAATAATAAAAAAATGCAAAAACAAATTCAGATTTCCCTGCTGCATCCAACTTGCACTGAAATGTAAATCCAAAAACAAGGTTTGTACTGAACCATGAATTTTGTGTACCGTCATAACTCTATGTGGAACACATGTGTATAATGCATTTTCACTCACTGGCCATGTTATTTGTAGTTCGATATAATACCTGGTTGGACCAACCTTTGCCTCAAGAATCACTTCAAAAGTAGTCAAGCTGATTGTTCAGAAATACTTTTCTGTACACCACTGTTTACAGAGCTGTTATTTTTGCACTTTCCAGCTTTCCGATTAGCTTTAACAAGTCTAGCCATTCTCCGCTGACCGCTTTCATCAACCAAGTGTTTTTGGCAACAGATTTTTTTTTGTTCATTGCAGCACTCTCTGTAAACTCTAGACAGTGTAGTGTGTGAAAAGCTCAGGAGGGTGGCTGAGGTGCTGGAATCACCATATCTGGCACCAACAACATTAAAATCACTTGGATCACATGTGCTGCAGCTTCTAATGCACAGTAAGTAAACCTCTCGACTCATTCGGTTTTACACGCAGTCAAATGATTGTCTGTTTGGAGGTCCAGGCTGTTAATGTTACCAGGCAGGTGAACCTAAGGAAGTTGTATAGAATTCAGTATATACCAAGAAAATCACAAAAAAAAAAAAAAAAAAAAATTATATTATATATATATATATATAGAGAGAGAGAGAGAGTGAGTTTCAGAATAGATCAGTGAAATTATGACCTCTACACAAATTCCACAGAAATATTAAATATTAAATCCTTCACGTGAGAAGACTAACTGAAACGCAAAATTAATTTGCCAATTACCACCAACAGTACGTACTTCAGCCAGTTTTACCATGATGCAGTCAACAAATGTTTTAAATCGCGAATTAGTTATGTGCCATCCGTATGACATTGTGGCCCAGTGATTAGGGTCAGGGGTTCAAATTCCACCCTAGGCCACAATGAGATTTTCCTCTATCCTTTGGGTTTCATCTCAATGCACAGAGAAAAGCAGTCAGGACACCATAGGGTCTATACATTTGAAGAAATGTACACAACTTGAAGAAAACTGATTTTTTCGTATAGTGTGAACGTTGAATTAATGGCAGAGGAAAATGTACAAAGTAGCATTTCCATAATAACAGCCAGAAAATGTTCCCCATCCATTATCTAAAATAAAATGTATTTATTTAAAATGTTTGTTATTAAAAAAATAAGCATGACTGCACATTCCAAAGAGCAGTTAATTTAAATTTATGACTGGAATCTACAAGGACTGCCTGTAATTCATAGTTTTATTAAGAATCAAAATGGAAAATTACTTGAGTTAAAACAACGCTACAATTAAAATTCCTTAAGTTTATAGCAGTTCTTTTCTCCTTCGCTTTAGCTGGTATTTTCCATTGTTTGTCATATTGTACACCAGGCTTCTTAGAGCTGTTAAATCTGAAAAGGTTGTACATTTGATAAGGATCGAACATATGGATAGTGGCTAGGGCTTTATAAGGATCTTGTAGCAGTGTCTCATACGGCCATTCTCTGTTCCTTGCAGAGATTATTATTTTGCTTGTGTTCTCCACAACAAAGATTCTCAGAGGCCTATAAATTATCTATAAATTGGGCTCAGTAAATTAAAAGTGCAGCAAAAGATTAAATTCAGGTAAACTTAAATATTTTCACAATAAATCCATATGCTGAACACAGTTTCCATATTACCAACCATGTTTTACCCTTAAATATGTAGTGCACTGAATATGATGCGTCACCAAGTATAAATTGTTCTAACATTTGTCTTTCATCTACATCACTTCTGCCTCATCTGTGAAACTGAATGAAAGCTTGAGAACGAGGATGGATTTTCAAAAGACCTGAGAAAGTAGAAAACCAGGCACTTAAGAGTCTGCTTTTTGCACTGGACTGTGACTTCAAATGAAGAAGAAAAAAAAAACGCTTATAGCAACCTTTCTGGTTTGGAATCAATGGCGGACATAGAAAGGGGGAGCAAAAACACGCAGCCAAACATCCAGCACACCGCTGGCAGGACTGATTCTAAGGCATGACCTTATCAGAACGTTCAATAAAGACACTGCAAACCATTCACATCTAGTGGGATCAGTGTGTGCTGCTTAAAGTCAAGACAGCACGAGAATGAAAGAACACTTTGAAGTTTGTGACTTCGCAATTAAATCGATAAAAAAAATAGAGGAATAAGAGAAACATGAGAAATGTCTCAGCAGAAAGTTGAGGTTTTTATACAACTGCAAATCTATAATTTAGATGGAGCAAGTTCTCTGTAACTAATAAATGTGATTACAAACACCTTGTCAAACAGCTGTTGCACTGTGGCAGACCTGTAATCTGTACTTTATATATTATCTTACTACTAATAACATTTTAGTGTCTTTTAAAATATATAAGCTGATGGAAGTTTAACTTGATATTAGCTCAGTGGTTTACAGGTAAAGTGTTCATACAGTAGTTAGACACCTGTAAAAATAATGAAAAAAAATTACGAAAATAAGTTAGCACAGAATTATACGCTTTAAAGATATCTTTGAAGTTCTTTAAAAATAAACATTCAAATAAAATTGTTTTTTACAGAAATATCAATATCCATTCTCAGTAAAAAATAACTTGGAAATAAGATTTTATTAGCATCCAGATGCTTAATTTTAAATTAACTGATACTTGTAACCCAACCTTGTCCCCTGCATTACCTGAAATAAGTGAGGCACCCATGGCCATAGCCATATCAGGAAGTTGGAGGATGGATGGACAGATGGATGATTATTTGACAAAGCACACACATAGATTTTGTTTAAAATCACCATAAAATACTTAAGTACCACCGCATTAAATGCATCCAAAAGACCACCCAGGAAGATATTTCTGGATTTGTTACTTCAACGCTGCCTTTTGCCCCCATCGTTCCGTCTCAGTTTTCCGGTTTGATCAGATGTGGCGTGTAGACGCCCCAATCTGGCGTGTCGCCTTGCTCGCGCCTCACAGACTGGCTCTGCGCACCACGGCCGGCCCGTCTCCAGCCTTCGCGTCCATTTCAAAGTTATTTCACTTATGTTCTCTTATCCCGGAAAGAGCATAACAATGTCTGCCAAATTCATTTAGCATTAGGTCTTGTGCTGCCCAGGAACAGCATTTAACACGACAAGTATTTCATTTTTTTTATGTTTTCAATAAGTTTATACATTAAGTGATAACACCAGGCTAATAGTATGATATGTAATCCCATGCAACTTCATAACCTATATTCACCACTGAAAAACTTGACTTTCCAATTCATGATAAACTCCTGGTTAACATTTTTTTTTTTTTTTAAAAAAACAGAAACGTTCAATTTTTAAGCCAGACACACCTACCGGCTTATGAAACAGACTGCAAACTCCTAAGTTATGTGCTAAATGTTTACTATATAGGATATATTCCCCATTTTTATGCGAATATGTACACAATAGAACCCAGGTAATCGCTAGGGCAAAGGAATGCATCTCTAATTATAAAATGAAATCTCTAATTATAAAATTGCTTTAAACTAATTAGTCTGGTGAGCCACTACATGGCATTTTGGACAGATCAACATCTTGTCTGATTTCTGTACTGCAAAACTTGCTTCAGTATAAAATCCTTGACTAAAAGTTAAGTATCAATAATGGCTGACTTAAAAAGGTCCTTGATTTGGAATGTTCCCTTGACAGGTACCCGTCAATCTTGTAATGGATGAGTGACTCAAGAAGGTTGTCTTAGAGAAAGCCCATCAATCATCTTAGATGGCTTATTTGCACTGTCATACACTCATATCACGCTAAGCATGACTATTGTCCACTGACAACGTATGTCATTTTTCGGGAGATATTACTGTATCATGCTAGAGCAGTTAATCTGTTTAGAAGTGGGATGATTTAGATAAAAGTTAAACTTTTTAAATGTATTATTACCCACATTTGATTAAAATACAGAAAATTAGAACTGGACAAGAAATCTCCTGGCTCTTATAAAGTCATTAAATGTCTGATTGTGAGCTCATGAAAATGCATACATGTGACTGATTTTGTAATCAATACTTAACCAAGCATTGTCTACATTAATACTTGCTTAATATTTTTCATAAAAGATTGTACAACGTTATGATCAGTGAACTGAGCTGGGAAGCAGCAGCTAATGCTAAGTTATTGGGAGCACCAATTAAATCCCTTTGGTTTTCCAAATTAGCTAATTACCTGTCAAACACAAGCTGTGCAGCTACTCTGCTATGAAAGTGGGCATCTGAATTAGCTAAATAAAACCACTTTGAGAGTTATTTTATTTAGTGCCATAAAAATATCTAATGCATAAAGAAGCCAAGCGCAGAGGGCTAAACATTCCAACTTATGATTGTTTGTTATTGGGTGCAGTAAAAACTCTGTTACCCACATTGATCTCATTGCTGCAAGTTAATCCGTTACGTTAGAAAATGTCCTAGTGAGATCCAATTATCCCCTCACGCATGGTATCTCCTAGGTCATTAAAACACACAATTTCTAAGCTATAAATGGAAAGACAAAGTTCTGGCCATTCAAAAAAAGAAAAAAGTAGAAAAGCTGACTTTCCATGTTAAATCAGGGATGGCTGAAGAGAGACAACAGTAATGGGCAAGAAACAAAATTTTCGAATTGTAAATTCGTTACAATGTTTAAAGAAATTGTCAAAAGTATTAGTTCAAAGCCACTGCTATATGTCACAGTACATGCACAAAACCCAAATGAGGAAAGGAATGGCAAATTTATTACTGCTCAATAATCCATTTTTACATTCATGTAAACCAACAAGGTAATTAACAGTGTGTCTAGTGGGAGAATTATTTAAGAGAGTTAGATCCAATGTTTCATAAAGTAAAAGTATTTCTTATATCTCTATAATACCCAAACTCTCGTTTGTGGTTAAAAGAAATGAAAATACATAAATCTATAAAATGAGGATTTCCAGTGTTTATAATGAAATATGTAATGTGTTTTAAGTATTTCACGGGGGACCTAGAGGAACCTAGGGTGGGGGTCACTAAACCCCACGCCAACCAAGCCTTAGTACCTGACAGCCAGCGGCTGTTAAAAATCAGCTGCTGTAACCCTGAATTTTATACTTGCATCCAATGTATATATTCCACACCATCTTTCCAGGACAGGATGATGGTGATCATGTATAAAGAAGCCAAATGTGTCCTTAAAGAATGTTTAACCTAGTCTGTATTTGAAATGTTAATAAAAATGGGCTGTAACGTTACACATATTCCTTGTGTACCATTCGGTATATCATTATTGGTCCAGTACACACAATGAATTGAATTAATACATTTATTACTATGGGCAGAACCGAAATTCTTCAAATTTTCAGAAAACTTTGTGCCAATTGTGGCTGTGACTTGGTTATAGCTAATGCTGGTTAGTTAATCAGTCATAATCAGTGGTTTAGATTTGGTTTTCCAATAAATAAAACCACCACTGAGAGGTTGGTGGTTTATAAACCAAAGACTATCTGATTATCTCTAATATACCAAATCTGAATGTTGCTGGAAAACACATCAAAACATGCCAACTCATGTGTGATGACATCAAAGTATGGGTACGACTGGAGTAGGGCAGATACACCTAAGTTACCAAGCCCATTCCGTGCCCTTCCAGGAATTTCCGACCAGGGTAAAAATTAATTACGATTATAGGGAGGTTTATGGCCTAAAATACGAGAAAATATTTCACAGCAGAGAACAAGGGATTTTGGCTGATGTAAAATTTTTGATTATTTTATAAATTTATTTATTGTATGTAGGCTACTTATTTTTACAATGTGCAAATAAGCAATTCCAAGATTTTGCTATTTAGACATGTCAAGGGACGCATTTACTTTTGGTTTAAAACTGCTCCTATTTGTGTTGGAAATTTTAAAAACAAATCCTGTTCTCCCTGCTTTATCAAAATTGCACTAAACCAAGAACCCAAAACTGAGGTTTATAGTGAACTGTGAATTTTATGTTACATCCCTACTGATAAAATTTAAATTTATAAACATTAGTAAATCTAATGACTTGAAGAGTGGCAACATTCAGAGGCGACAGACGTCTCCCGAGTTCATACTACAATATGCACATTTCGTAAGTGCCCGAAGGTTTCCACTCTTCTAGCATGCGAGAGTCTTGAAGATAAAACAAGCCCCGACACAACGTATGCTGCAGCATCTCCTGAGCGGCTGTAACGGAGCGACAAGGCAAGGGTCAAGTGCTGCACAGGTGCTGAGGGTTTCACAGAGAATCATCCACTGCCTTTGGTGGGACTGTGGGACCTCATTTCTCAGGAACCTTCCCAGCATTGTTATTTACCACCAAATAACTGGAACATTTTGCAAAAATCATATCTCTTGCACACAATATTTTATATTGCTTATAAATAAAATTACACATATATAAATTTCATATGAAGTATTCTATGGAAAAATTATGCCATCATTTAATCGCCATGTAAAATCAGATAAATTATGTACATTTTTCTCCTGACATTTCCTTTTCAACAGACTTAATCATAATGATGGGAACTCTGTGCCTTAGAGTAATTTGCACTATTAGATACCAATAAAAAAAAATGCTAAAAAAGCCAGGACCATTGAATGAATCATTTAATCATAATTCAGAGCAAAAAGCTCATTACCATTACACAAGTAAAGCAAGCTACATAAATTTATGTATCCGATAAATACTGTATCTGATGAGTACTGTCCGTATTCATTATTATTATTATTATTATTGTTCTGATAATGTGGTAGTGAATTTAAATGGAATTCTGCATGGTCAGGAAGGGGTTTTGGGGGGAAAAAAAAAAACATGTTAAAAAAATCACATATCGTGTAGCTTTTTCATACTTATGTGTGCTGCAGTATTTGCTTTTGTGAAAATATAACTAGCCCTAACAAACCCAGCTACCAAAAGAACAATTCAAAGCAAATTAAATACAACTAGAAAAGATGCCGTCAGAACAACAACAATGGATGGCCCCATTACTCCCTGCCTCTTGTTTAATCCCTACTCTTCCCACAACCCCCCCACCCTCTACTATTTCTAGAATAACTGAATGGATCAGCTGGAAACCTGAAAGCCAAGAAATGTGCTTTTACTCTAACGCTCCGCGTCCTGGTTGTGACGCATAGCACCCAAACTATACCTGTTTATTTACTGCTATTTCACTTATATGCCAATTTCCACACCACCAATTAGGTGGTTAGCTGTATTTCCTTTGTATTTCTTAAAATTCATGTGATTTATATATGTCAAGTTATATTCTGTTTATTACTTTTTCATTTGTACTATGATTAACATTATCCTGTAATAACAGACAGAACAATGGTATGACTAACTTACTATCATGTAATGTCATACAGACACATCAGACCTTCTGAGATCAAATGTTCTGAGATCTGAGATTGTTTTTGACTCTACAAACACAAGCTCCAGTTTATTTTTCGCCACAAATAAAATCTGTACAGTGTAGATCCCAAACTTAACACAAACTTAAAAGTTGTTATACAAGCATTTTAAAGTTTTGAAACAAACATATTTATTATAATGGTAGAGAAGGTAATAAGACCAAGCATAAAGATGGCAGAGAGAAACATCCATATAATGTTTTTATGAAGTGGTAATAGGATCCATCGATGATCGGAGTAAACAGTAATAAAATGAAATAACCTTGTGAACAGCATAAGTGTAAGTGTCTTCTGCAGTCACCCTTCCCTGTGCTTCCACCAAGCACGGTTGCTTAAATTTTTGCCTGATTTGTCTCAAAGTATGACTATTGGCAGTTCACCCATAAAATAGGCCCGCAAATTTTGAAAAAGATCCATCAAATACTGTTTGAGTTACCATGCTAACAAGAACAACTGCCTGAGACTGCCCTTCTGTGCAGCAGCACGATTTCAGCTTTGGTACGATACGTCTTAAAATTTAATCTTGTGCAGTTCTTGCCACAGACAATGTGTCTGCTAAGTTTGGAAAAAAAAAAAAAAAGAAAATCCTGTCAAATACTATTTTGAGTTATTAAGCTAACAAGAATCTGTCTGTGGTAGTGGTAGCAGTGGACCAGTCCCAAAACCTTATGTATTCCCTAGATGGAGAATACAATGTGTCACAGAGAATAAGTTAAATGTTAATAAACTAATTTTTATTGCTTTGAACTTAATGATTCATGCCATTGGGTTTTATCATTAGCTTGCTGCAACAATTTAAATTAAAATGAAGTATGCCAAGTATTTGAGAACTAGTGTATTGTAACAATAATTTTTTATTGAAAGAACAGCACGACCAAGATTTGTGAACAATCCCCCGCCAGACCATTTGCTGTCTGTTAACGATTTGTCAAGCTGTTTGTAAAACAATGCAATTACAATTCGCCAGGAAAAGGCAGTAACAGAACAAGTAAACAGTGTTGTTCTAACTAAAGAAATACATAGTGACAGTGAAGTAACATTGAAGCATCATTCAAATAGGTATATTCAAGTTACAATGTAAATTTAGCACTTGAATATAAATATCTGGTACCCATTAAATATAATAAAATACTATGGTATGCCAATACCAATATACATCCAATCAAAAGTGTGCATACATCACCCCAACTAAGTGCGTAGTAAGGCCCCTTTATATAATCTGCAGTTGTAGTCAAGATCCAGAAAACAGGGCATCAAAATCAGGAAGTCAGTCAGAAAAGTCACAAAGTTCATAAACAAGAACTCATCAGGAACCAGGCAGGGGAAAATAGTTCTGAACCAAACCCAGAAATCAGAAACAATAAACAGAAAGAGGTCAGTGAACAGGCAGCTAAGCAAAGCAGAGAAGGGCTCAGTAAAAGCACGCAGTACCGCACTCCAGCTCACAGGGAGGAAAAGGGCATTTAAAATGTGTTAAATGAGGAATAGGTGATTTCAATATACAGGTGAGGCAGGGCACAGGAGAACTGCACTGAGCATGGTGGAAGTGAGGGGGTGGATGTCGGATCTGGATTGGACTGCACTAATGTGACACATACTCGACAGCATCTACCTGTATTACCAATAAGACTACAGTGTTGTACTTCATTAGAGACCCAAACCTCACTGTCAGAGGTCCACCCACCTATTTTCTGATTTTCCATGCAGATCAAGAGATGCTAGCATAAGTAATTTATTACAGCTATTAGTGAAACTATACTTTCACCATTTCCTCAGTGCAACAGCACACGTAAAATGTCGTCTTTTTGTATAGGGTTTACATTTAGGCTGGGTAATATTATCATGTAAAAATATCGATCATCCCTCTTCTGCATGTTTTCTTACCAAGATGGTAGCTCTGTCGTCAAAAAGCTAGGTACCCTGAATGAGCTGATCGGCTGTTATGATCAGTAAACAAGGAGAGATAGCTTGCTATTTTGGTGCAAGCTCACTCTAGCTTTTTATACGCTCACTTGTTCATCCGAAGCAGACAGCTGATACCCTGATTCATAGTTTCGATAGGGCATCAGAACTGCAGTTACTTCTTATGCCATTTGCATTTTTAATCCTTTTATATCTATGATGCGTCTGTTCAACATGGCATGTTGAAAATAACTACAAAAATGTCAGCTACTTTTACACAGCTTTATAAACCTCGACATGCATATATTTGAGGTCCTTGAAATGAACCCAGCCCTGTTTTCACGTGAAGATAATCTATATGGAGCAATAAATTCAAACCAATAAGAAAAATGCTTGTGCCCTTCCAGGCCAAAAAAAGAAAACGACTGAAGAGAAAAAAAATGCCTGTAAAGTCAGGAAGGTCTCAAAGACGAAACCCAGAAAGGCAACATTTGACAAATAGAGATACAAAAAAAAAAAAAAATACATTATTATTCAACAGAATGGTAACATGCCTAATTCTGACAAAAAAAAAGATGAATAGGAGATAATAATGAATAGGAGACATTTTACGATTTTTTCAGCAGCCATCCAAAATAAAGGCTTCCTGTTAGAGGAGTACAGCACCTTCTGGTCAGCAGATAAAGGCCAACACCATACAGACTAATTTCCATTTAAATCTTTGTCATCACAATCTGAATGCTCAGCGTTTCATCTGTCGCAAAGCCAGTATAAATGCAGGAAGCTCCCAATTTCTGTGGATTTTACACTTGTCCTCATAACGGAGATGACCGACCACACTCTGAAAAAGGCATCTTAAACGCTCACCGCTGCTTGGCTTCTCTGGTGAACGTCACCCTGCACCTCTCATGTTTTCCACAGAGGGAACAGGGGCTGCCTTTTGCACCGCTTCTCCTGTGTGCTGCCTTATGAAAATAATATGGCTATAAGGAAATGTTACCCATGTTTACATTATTTCTGCAACACAACCAGCCAGAAATAAACATATGACCCTGCAACAACAACAACAAAGGATATCAAGACTCAGTGTAACTGTAAAAATGCAAAATTCAGAGAAGGAATAAAAAAAATAGTTTTTTTTTTTAAAACTTACCTTGTATACAGAACACTAACAAGTACTCATAAGGTATTTCAACAACTAAAATGGCATAAGATATATATTATATATTTTACACACACACACACACATTTGTGTGTATGTGTGTGCACGCATACGTTTGTGTGTAGAGTGAAATGGGGAAAAAAGTAATAGTACATTTAGCAAGAAAAATAACAGCTGTATAAGTGCACTTTATATCAAGACTACCTTTCACTAAGACCTGATTCAACTGTAGGTAGTCAAATACAGCTTCTCTACACCACAACATTATTTAACAATGACCTTCCACATTCGCATCCCTGCCCCCTGGCAGTGATCTTTACTGTTACTGAAAAACTTCCGTCTCAATGCTGTCCACAACATTACTTCTGATGCATTCAAAATTACAGGTTATTTTTCCAATGATTTTAAGTGGAATGCCCCCATATCAAAATTCCACTTGGTTTGGTCGCTCACTCTGCGGAGTGAAACTGAATTTAATTTTCTGAAATTTCATGCTTTATTTTAGCAGGGGACGATGCTGATATGGAGTATTATTCCCTATAATATATTTATCATACAGGCCAATAAGCACATTTGTTTAATAAGATAAGTTTTTAAAGCAGCCAATGCTTACATTAAAAACAATATCTGTTAATAAACCTACTGTAATTTACTATACCTACTTGTAATTTCTAACAATGACCAATGCTTTCTATGTAAAAACAGACTACTAAAAGTCATTTTAGGGATGCAGAGCAATGCCGATGTCAGTTCTCTCAAACACACATCGGCTGCAAAATCATTTGTTACTAGCTAATATATGATTATCCGCACAAATCCAGGAGTATCACACCTGGGCACCATTTTAAATTGAAATCTGACTAATGTGGATCTCACTGGTACCTAAACAAATAATCTCCCCCCTGCCCAAGTCTGACAGGGGTTCAGGCCATCTAAACCTTAGTTACAATCAAAGTACTCACTGTTTCTATTGTGAGACATTTCAGGCCTGTGGACTAAAGTTCTATCAATCACCAGTCAGTTCATTCTAAATTACACATGCTGAGAGCATGGCTACAAAGGAAACTGATTACAGCTACACTTATAACAAATCTGAGCCTAGAACACAGCCCTTTGCACAGAAGCACCGATCTCAAATTATGAAGCTTGATCATTGTAATCCTTTATAGAAAAATGCGACACTTTTTTTAAGATAGGCTTTTTTTCGAGCCATTAATAAAGAAAACTGCCCTCAGTGCTTTGGTCCTCAACCTAGGACAAGAGTTTTACAAACCCTAATTTTCAGGATATGAAATAGATATACTCTGACAGTATTTAAAGTTGGGAATTTACATGTAAATGGCAGGTAGATTACATTCTGTATAGTCAAATTTTTAAATGTAAAATGACAAAAAAATGTCCACAGTTTTAAAACCTATAATATCCATAATTATGCAAATATATTGTTTTCTATTATACGAAACCGTTCTGAGTAATTAGACCAAGTTCTTGAGACTAATATCACTGAAAAAAATATTCATCGTATATGCATCTTAGGTTTTATCTGAGATCTGGCGCTTTAAGCTTTTGCGATGTGATCGATGAATGTTTAAAGCTGGAATATCACAAATGATGCAAAAAGCTATAGAATCAAAATAAATCAATGTTTACAGTTATTTATATTTGAACACTCATATATTTGTACTGTCAATGCAAACAATCTCATATTATTATTATACAATGTGAGCACTAGTAACCTTACCTAATTCCCAAAGTCGTATGCACATCACACGCACTTTATTTTCATAATCACTTACAGTACACAGGAAGCTTGATTATTTGAAACATTCTTCAGGGAACGGAAGTGCAAACTACCGAAATACTGCCGTTATAGGAAATACCGTTTCATGGTACCTTCACAAGAAGAATATAGCTGTATAAGGAAAACGTGCAAGGTAACAAACCGAAGCTTTCAGTATTTCACAAATCAAGCACTCCTCGCTAGCACCTTGGACTGATCCTATTTATAACTACAATATTCAACCTGCATAACAAAAAAAGATTCCAAGAAGCAGCCGAAAACTATCCAGCGTGACACTATCAATTATAAACGAGATGGATCAATAAGGTTTTATTTACGCGTTTCTCCCTCCAGATGTTTGGGCCCCAACATCACGATTACCGCCTATGCCTAAACTAATAAGTTTATCCGCGCGGAAGAGCCTCGCGCAGCGTTTTACTTGTAGCTTGTTCAACCAAAAATGGTAAATCGCTGCTTTCATTCAGGACACAGCTGAGATCATTATTGCTGTCTTTATTGTTATTGCCATTCTATACTTTACCCCGTTCCTTTCCACCTGACCATTGCTAGTTATATATTAACGTAATTTCACACATTTTCCGTGATGCACGCTACGGGATCTAAAATATCCCCGTGTGAATTCTTAACAACTAGTGTTACTACCATGAAGATAATAACAGCGTATTCTCGGCTGCAACAACAGCCAGCCGAGCAAAAAGGGGAAATTCACAAAGCAGTGCAATATTTACAAATACACAGAGGTTAAAAAGACGATGTCGCGTAGGTATGTAGCAAGACACAATGCGCAGTACCACGTCTTTGTAAGTTTACACTTTCTATTCCCCCCACCTTTTTTTCTCTGCTGGATCAATCAAACCGAAATACTACCGGCTAATTTACAGTTAACTCTTTACAGGCTGCAAAGAATTACGAGTCTACATTTACAAATTACGCGGCGAACTGCAGTGGTACGCGCTTCACATGGCAGAGAATAACTCACCGATATATGGCGCACATGTGACAGCCGTGAAATTGAAACTTCGTCGGAACCGTCCGCAGTTTAAAACGGAGTATTTCAGAAATGACCCAAGCATGCGATGTGACCACGATTATCCTTTGGCAATAGCAAACAGTTCAGTCAGTGGTCATTACAGCATGAAAGATACGCGTGTGGCATAAGCCGTACAAACATCAATAATAATAATAATTACAATAATAATTTTAAAACGTGCGTCGCAGTGCATGTATGTTTGCAAAATAATAATAATAATAATAATGATAATAAACAAGGACTGACTAGGAAGTTGTCTATTCAGTTTACACTGACAAACGTACACATTAGTGTATCCTTCTATGCAATGTCATCTCCGAAAACGTTACTCTAAATATTACGCCGGCCAGATGTAGTTTGACGCGCTTTGCATTTTGCATTTGCCCCTTAAACAAAAGCTGAGAAATGCTGAAGAGAGTGAAAGGAGGGAGGGGGGGGGGGAGAGGAATGGTCAGTATTCAGCTCTTTACCTGCTCTTATCCAGTATAACATCCCACTGGGATCGGGTCCCTGGCAAAACTTCGTCCAAAGATGATCCAACTTCTTTAAAACACACCGCAGCTCATTGATGATGTTCCACAGAAAAGCAGATTTCTCCCAGTCCCACTATAGTAGTGCACGGACTAACTGTCCAGTGCCTTCTTTTTATTTGGAAAACAGATATATCGCCGTAAACGCCAAAAACTGGTGTTACAACGAAAAGAACGAAGAGAGAAGACGTATTAAGACAAGGCGGAATGAAAGCGGCGACTCCAGGGAAGAGGGATGTGAACGTGACAGGCACACATGTGCAAAGTGCCGAGGAAGCTACCAACCAACCGCAGCCAGAAAGACGGGGAGACCCGATTATAAGGGCATGCCTGCTGTAAAACACATCCACCCAGATCTCTCTGCAGCTCAACGCAGCGCTTTACCTACGCCGGAACACATCGCGGAAAACGCCAGGGAGACTCTTTCTTCTTCAGAGGAAGTAATTGCTCCGATATTGCTTCCAGATTTAACGCCGATAAAGTATCTCCCCCTTCTCCGTGTTTGCTGATGTAAAGCGCTAGTGTTCCCCCTGCTGCGCCCAATCAGTGTATCTACCACTATCGCTAATAATTTAGGGGTCATCCATAGTTAACACTTTCTTCTGATGCATAGATCTGTTGCGTGCATTGCTCTGACGGACATACCTGAATACATACTTTACGTTAACGAACAAAGGGCTTCGTTAAAACTTGGTTATCCTTTTCCAAATTCCCAATTTTGTCGTTAGCCATTTGTGATGAAACAAAACAACTACGCTTTATTTAATATTGGATATTTAACAGCTTAAAATGGTTATGTAATCATATTGTGAGTTTGCGCGTTAAAACGATTAAAAACCAGATTTTCACCTTGGTTTTTACTATCACCGAAAAAAAATTCGTCCAATTTATCATGTACATACTTAAATGGCATTTATAAACAGTGGAATCTAAAAGTTAATAATATAGTCAACTGAGGTTTTGCCAAATTGCAAATAATAAGTCACATTAATAAGTAATAATATGCATTTTGGAGTGAATCATGTTATCTCTGATCCAGAAGTGAAATATGCCACTCAGTTTCACTCAAAGGCTTCTAAAGTAAAGCAGAATTTATTTTACATAACAGAAAGATCCATTTTGAGCTGTTACTGACAGTTATGAACTGATAGCCATAACAAATAAGGACAGCTTAACACTATAAGGAGCCAAATATCAAATTTAGAATGAATGGTATATTTGGTTGGATTTTGTTGGATTTAGTTCACTCAAGAGTGAGCATTCTCCTAGAGAAGTGGAAAAGCAGAATACAGAAAAGTGAGACGTCCTACAAGTCTCCAATTTCACCAATCGCACAAGGGAGCACTGAAAAATCTCATATCACCCTAGGAGGACAAACTCAGAGAAAACAGTGACCTGAGTCTGCCCCAAACCGGAGACTTGCTGCCGGTCAGCCTACCGCTGATCTTGATGTCATTCTGCCGAAAACACAGCGACTCCATGCTGTTGGAGGCTGAGAGCGGCTCTGTCTCTCCAAAGTGTGCTGCTGGTAGGATACTTTGAGGAGCGAGAGGGGGAATGCGGGTCCTTGTGGTGAAATCCATTCTCATGGTGTAGAAAACAATGTGTGAAGCTGGGTAATAATGACACTTCAAACAGGCATACTGTATGTCTCATAGGTAATACTGACAGGTGAAGAAGAGCCAACGAGGGATGTGGGGTGGATCGGTAAGGGGGGTAGGAGGGTAGGGGGGGCTGTGGAGCCTCAACAAGATCTTATAATAGTTCATATCATTTACCGTCGAGTTTCATCTGAAACTGCATAATATATATCATTATCACTTACTCATTTTATGGATGTTTTCTCCACCTCAGGAGAAGAATATAATGATATAATGTAGAATTAATAAGTAGCTTATTGACATAGCAGCCTTGGGTTGTATAATAAGTAAGGGATGCTATCAAAGATTCTCACAAACTGAAGTCCCATCACAGGTTTTATGAATGGTAATAATATAACACATAAACATAAATGTGACATTCAAGACCTGACGTGGTAATTTTTTGTAATTTCCGTTTAATACGTTATTCACCGAGGATCTTCTGCTGGAGACGGCGGAACCTGAAATGGCAGTTGTACATGGCCAGCTCCACAGCGATGACTTTTGTGGCCCCCTTAAGCTTCTTAGGCGACACACATGAGGCCTGCAGATGAAATGTTCCCTCCCACAGCAAGGCATACGGGTCACTGCATGCCACAGTAGCATCTCCGGCTTTCCGATGCAAAGAGTTCATTTGAGCGCGGATAGTTATAGCACTTTCCACAATGTGCTGGCTTCGTTCCATCACATATCTTAATTGTCTTGCCTAGAGGACATATAAGGCTAGTTCTATAAGCCAGTTTGCCAGGTGTGCCGGGATAAATCAGGTGCTAACTGACAGGTATCTCACAAACCCTGCAAAACTGAGGACAGGATGGCCCTGTACTGATATACATCATAAAAAGAAAACATTTCACTGTACATGTACATCACCTGTATCTGCTCGAGGCTGTAAAACTTCAGAGCTCATTGCCTCGCATGCATGTATCTGCTCCCACAATCATTGCTAAGTGAGAAATATAACACATGATGGCTAAAAGTCTGACAGGTGAAGGCCCTGATGGTCAGACAGCCCTCGTCATCAAGTCAAGTCAACTTTAATTTCTATGGCACATTTAGAAACAGTAAGAACTGACCCAAGTTCTTTGCAATACAATTGTGAGCAGACAAAATAACAAAATAAAATAACAGTAGAAAGAAAACATAAAATATACAATATGAAAACACCAAGAAACACCAAATGATTGTGAGTAAAAATGAGTTTCAGCCTTCTCTTAAAACACAGTAACCTAGAAGATCTAATGTGCAATGAAAGACTGTATCAGAGCTTGGGGCAGCTATAGAAAAGGCTTGGTCACCTGTTGTATAGTGTTTCTTCCTTGGAACATCTAAAAACAATTTGTCAGAGGGTCTCAGTGACCTAGGGGTGACATAAAGAGTAAGGAGGTCTTATATATATTCGGTGCTTTAAAAACAAATAATAAAATCCCAAAATCAATTCTGTATTTGACAAGTAACCAGTGGAGAGCAGCTAAGACTGGTGTAATATGCTCATATTTTTCAGACCCCAAAGATGAGCTGCAGCATTCTGGACCACCTGGAGTTTGGATAACAAGGTCTCGCTAAACCCGGTGCATTACATAATCTAGCCTGGTCAATATAACAGCAGGAACCACTTTTTAAAAGTCCAACGGAGACATCAAGTTCCACACTTTTGAGATCATTCTTAACTGATAAAACAAGGCAATATTAATAGAGATGATCTGTTTATAAACAAGGGTGAAACAGAACCACAAGTTTCATAACAACAGGCTTACATTAGGGAGCAAGTGAACCAAAATGGCTGCATTCCGCTATGGAATCAAATGGAGTAAAATAATAGCATCAGTCTTATCTTCATTTCACTAAAGAAGACTGGATGCGGGGGCGGCATGGTGGTGCAGTGGTTAGCACTGTTGCCTCACACCTCTGGGACCCGGGTTCTGGTCTCCGCCTGGTT
>JABFEA020000017.1:13530757-13547715 GCA_019775915.2 Cyphomyrus plagiostoma | reverse complement strand
CCATCCAGGGTTGTTCCCTGCCTCGTGCCCGTTGCTTCCGGGATAGGCTCCGGACCCCCCGCGACCCAGTAGGATAATCGGTTTGGAAAATAGATGGATGGAAGACTGGATGCTAACTGAGCTTTAATGTCTCTTTGGTAATCACAGACTGGCTAAACAGTATGATTACTGACAGATTGTAGAAACATGTAAAACTGAGCATCATCAGCATAACAATGATATGAGCGGCCACACTTCTTTAGTATGGAGCTGAAAGGACACATTCACAGACAAAAAAGGAGGGGGCCCAAAACTGACCCTTGTGGAACTCCATAGGAGAGTGCTATCGTCGGTGTTACTCCGTAGGAGAGTGCTATCGTCGGTGTAACTCCGTAGGAGAGTGCTATCGTCGGTGTAACTACATAGGAGAGTGCTATCATGGGTGTAACTCCGTAGGAGAGTGCTATTGTCGGTGTAACTCCATTCAGCAGCTCCCATTTGACAGATAATATTTCAGTGTATGTTCCAAATGCAGTTTATGATCCACAGTATTGAATGCAGCACTCAGACCTAAAGGAATTAGAACAGAAAGGCCTTCAGAACTGGATGTTTGTTTGACTGATACTATATGTGCATATTCCATAATATTTGTATAAAAATAAAAAAAAATTAAATCCCAACCGGAAACCTCCACACTAGATCCCAGTGTCACTGTCCTGTCTGGCTTTAGTACCTTATCAAAGCTTGCACATTAATCTTTTTCAAAGCATACATTTGCACCTACTTTTGCTCCTGATAAGAAAGCCTTTTCTGTGCTTCTCCATGCTCTCATCACCTCTGGGACCCCATGATACACTCCTCATGAAAAGTTATCAGCTTCTGCGGCCTTCGTTGCCGCACGTCTGCTATACATGCTCTAATAATAACTCCGAGTATGAAATCACTGACCTCTTTAAGCAGTGTTCAAGTCGCAGCCCACTTACTGTATAAAACATGAGGGCAGGATCGTGACTGTGGTTTTCATTTCACTCACATGGTTGCATATATCTGAAGTATATATGTAGTGTTTCTGGGTACTTCATACCTGAAATTCATTTAAATGTTTGAGGAGATTTATACAATCTGACAAAGCAACTTAACCATTAGGTTTTGATAAAACATTTGAATTAAGGATGTATATTCCCTTTGGGCTGTATTTACGGTGCCATATTTATTGAGCAGGATTTCACTATGGATTTGATGCTGGGTGGATTATGCGTATGGACAGAAAGGAGGGGAAACCTAGCTTTTAAGACATGCCCTTCCAAATAACACCAGGTTTTTAATACACTGCCAGTGAGACACTGGATTCTGTTCAATATAAATGCAAAGTGAAATGAAACAGCACCACCAATTCTGTGGAAGCAGAAAGCGATTGGCCCTTTAATAAATGCCTTCTTCTTCTGTGAAGTACACTATCGAGTAAGGTTTCTAAGGTTCTTGTACAGCTATTTATGGATATATTCACGTAAGCCCAAAGGGCAAAGATCTGCATCAAGGGGTAGTTTTGAAAGTCATGAGTTATTGGGAAAAATACAAATATATGTATGAAAAAATGAGCACCTAGAACATGCTGTTGACAAAACATACCATGACTGGAGCAAGAATATTCTTAGATTTGCATTGTCTTGCCTCATGTATATCCATGTAGCTTCCAGGTTTCTATCTAATCCAGGGTCACAGAGATCCTGCAGGCTAACCCAGGAAGAACAAGCTTCGAGGCTTGGGAAGAGTCTATCACAGGGCACAAGCTTTCACACACAAACCCTATAGGCTATTTAGAAATGCCAGTTTGGCGCCTGTTTTTGGGCTGCAGGAAAAATTTGCACCCAGAGGAAATATGCACGTGGGGAAAACATGCAATCTTTCCTCACATAGAGCAAGGGTGGGATTCAACTCAAAATATGTCATATGTCTGCTATTTTAATTATATATATAATAATTATATTTATGAATAGACCAGTACCAAAATACCAGTACCATGTGATTTTTAAATTTAGGTATGCTAAAATTGACCAGCAGAAGTCTGGAAAGAATATTTTTGTATGAAATATTGACTATTTTGCATATTACAGCAATATTTCAAAAGGGCTGTATGAATACAATGAAAACAGATCTTAAACGTTTGAAAATTAAGAGGGGAGTAAAAAATATATATTTATCAATACCCTTCGCACCTAAGAGTCTTCCTAACTTGAAGGTTATTTAAGACAACTCAACACCTCTCTCCCGACCAATTAGGAGCTGCAACCAGATGGTTGCTGTAATGAGATAGAGGCAACGAGCTTGAACCTTTCACGAGAGACGGAACATTCCGGAAGTGCTGGACAACACCAAGTTGGTTTGACGGAACCAGGATGACGGGAAGGAGGGTGCTTCGGTGACAGATTGTTATGCTAATGATAACGATACAGTCACGCATGTAGGTCTGCGGCAGCATCACCAAAAAGACGTTGATTAAATGTGACAGTTATTAAGGCCGTAAAGCCAGTGAGGCCACGGTATGTCGCGCATGCAGTCAGCGCTAAAGGACGCTTCCGAGCATGACGTGCGGCAGAGCGTTGGCACACGTGCAGCTGGGGCTATATTTCTGATATACTGTAGTGCAGAGAGTCTCACTGCCTCCACCCTTATACAGTGCTTAACAGGCAGAAATAAATTTGGGGGGGTGTCTGACAACTATAGGTTTTCTGGGGGGTTCGCTACCTGATTATGTTCCAGTGGCGCATCTCTAACCCTAACAGATCTCTAACCCTAATCCCAACATGATGACCTTAACCCCTACCCAGCCCTAACCTTAACCATAAGTAACCAAACAGAATAAGAAACTTTTGGCATTTTTAGTTTTGTTGTATTCACAGACCTTTGTGGGGCACATATATATTAATTTAACACTGTGGGGGGGGGTTCAAACCTTTATTTTACTATATGGCTACTTTCCTGGCGCTTAACACATCCAATACAATAACACAGTATCATTACAATATTTTATATCATTTATTTCTAATAGAAAATGGCAACGGCACCAACAGTAGAATAGTGTAACTAGCTAACACAAACCAGAGGTATACCGGCTGACTTTCTATCACCTGTACCACCTATGTTATTCACTCGATTTAATAATTAAATTGTGGGAACGAAGTGCTGAGACTGTGACTAAGATACTAGCAGAAGCAGTTCTTAAAAAGGTTGTTAAGAACCCTCAAGCCTTCACTCAGCACTCCTCGTCTGTCTCCGTCGCTCCCCCTTTTTTCCCAGGTTGTTTTGCCCTAATGGCTAGTTCACAACTGACAGGTACAAACCCTTCAGCGCACACGCAGCATACAAAAACGCACCAAATGTGCAGAAATAAAAAGAAAAGTCAGTGGTCAAATAAGGCTTTATAGACTGGCATGCAGCAGTCACCCCCATGCAAATATTGCATGAATTAAACATTGCAGGTAATATTTGAAGTTTCATATTATGATTTTTTAAATTGCACTTTTGTACTCAAAGATAAATACACAAAAATGCAGGGCTAATTGATTTTTGGGCAGCTTTTAGCTTCTGCAGGGAACCCCAGTAGACATTATTTTCCTTGCCTACACATTCACTTCAGATCATCTTTGGACCATATTCTACATGCAGCATAACTTCGTTGGCTTATTTTCTGCCTGTGTGTGGAATGATGTAATTGGCTCTAAGGCTTGCATGGTCTGAACAGCTGGAAGATTAAACTAACCAATCAGTGAAGAGGAAGGGAAATATCAATTTCATTGTGAATTTTGCTCAGCACCAGTTTCTTTCTGTAATGTGAGATATGTCCAGTCAGAAAAATAGGAGAATATACTGTAAATGTAGTCAAAAGTGAAGGCGGTTTTTAAGAAGTGATTATGCAGAGTGACTCACTTTATTTGTTTAATGTACTGGTCAAAATATGCATAATTAAGAAAAAGAATCTCCAAAGTAAGGTAGTAATAATAACATGAATAAAGACCTTGTACTGAAATGATTTGAGTAAATAAATATTTATACAATCTGACAAACTCAAACGTACATCAGAAAAAACAAGCAAATAACATTAATTTTTTATTCCAAGTTTGTCATGTGAGACAATATGTCCATCTCCAAGCAGTCACTATCAACTCTTCTATGCTGTGTACTACTAGTGTATGATAATGGACTGATAATGGTTTGTCTAATAATTCAGACAATGCATTTTTGGCCCTATTGATAACATAAAATATCATTTATTACTCACCCCCCCACCCCCTTCAATGAATGAAAGGTTTATGTATAGAAGTTGGATTCTGTTTGTTATTTTAGTAACATCCTTGTCCATCTTCTCAGCATTTTCTCCAGTGAGAGACCCCTTTTCTCATCATAAATAACCATCATTGTTGCTTTACCTGCGGGTTTCCCACCAACGCTAATAAATTTGTGGAACCTTAAAACTGACCCATTGTATCAGCAAACCAATATATTGGTTGATTCCTAACTGAGGACTGATAAACCAATTTAAGTGAATCTTTTAAGTGTTGGCCACCTGCACCATTTGAGGTTTATCCTTTGGCACTTGTCAGATTGAAAAGAGTTATTATGTATTAATATGAGCAACATTATGTAGAGTTTTGGATTTGCTCTTCAAGAGGGAAGGTAAAAGAGGGGGAGTAAGGGAGCATAAAATGTTACAGAACAACAATCAGAGATGTAGAAACAAGCCAGACCCCGCAGTAAAATCCCATCAAAATGCTAGTCTGCAGCTCTGTGAACACAAAAGAGGGAAACAAATTATCCTCCGTCTTTTATGAATGACACTGTTTATGAATACACCTGTGTACTTCTACCCTGGTTTTTTCTTTAAGCTTGCTAACAATGAACAGTATAAGTCATTCTCAAGAAATTATTTTAAAGAAGGAGGGAATATTTTTGGAAAAATTACAATGAACATGTAATAATTCAACATATATTTGAAGGATATAATAATAATAAAAAAACACATTACTTGCACAAACTGGAAGTACGGAAATATAAACGGCCTTAAAATATGTTGAGTATTTGAGTATTACCTATTAAGCATGCTAATTGAAAAGGAACTGAGTTCAGTACCAAGATGCATCTAGGAGACAGTTAAGTAAAGCTCATTGTTTAAAGATTTAAATCTGGCTTTCAGTTTGGCCCTACAGTCCAACATCTATAAACCTCGTATAACAAATAAGCAATTTCTTTCAGCCCCATAATTGCATTTTATATCAGCTGAACTCATTCATTTGGTAATGCAGCAGCATTTTTTATATTCATTAAAAAGTTAATTGTAATATTAATGAATAATTAATATATACAACGTTTCTTTTTTAATATATGCAATGCAAGTTAATTGGAGAGGTCTGCGATGCTGATGAGTTCAGTCCTTTCGATTTGGCACTTTGAAAAGCCATAATATATGACATATTTTGAATAAATGTGCAAATTAAATGCAAATTGATGGAATAAATGTAAAAAAACACTTGTTTTTCTCATTTAATGTACAGGTAAAAATAAAATTTGTCATTAACAGCCATTACAAGCTAGTTCGGAACCTACTGCCATCATAGGGAATCCATTGTGTTTTACTTAGTTTCTTTAACAATACTGTAGAACTTCACTGCTGAAAAAAAACTCTTTTACAAATCTTTAACATTAAAAATTTAGATATGTTTGGGCTATTCATTTTTTTTGTATAAGGCAATTCACCTAAGATTACAGCTGTCTAAAATACAACCTGGGATTAAGTGTTTTGAACCCTCCACTGAAACCATGCACTTTCACTGACTTGCTGCATTATACATTAGATCTTACTCCATAGTATTTCACAGCCTTAAGACAAACTAGGCTGGGTCCACCTCATCGAAAAATAACTGGTAAAACCATAATGTCTGTCAAAATGCAGCATGTGAGGTCCAACCAAGGTTAATTACATATGCGATGAATCAATGCACATACGTAGTGAATAAAAATCCGTCAATATGGAATCATTTAAGGGGACAGCAGAACCATCCAAAAGCAAATAATGCAGCTTGGATTTAGAAAGAGAAGAAATATCTGAAATATGACCTTTACTCCTGACTCTATGCTCACTCAAACATGCATTTCGACGTGTGTCTTTGGTTATTACGGCTGTTTTCTGTATCTTCCGAAGAGCGTCTGACATGGAAATGCATGTTACAGAACCACCAAGATAAAAAGGATCTGAATCTTTTGTTACACACCTAATGTCCTGGCATCTTTACTACATCTTGTGCAGGATTCATCTACTTTCCAGGCAATCTTATAACAATCTTTATAACATTAATGTCTTCTCTAGTAACTAGTAATTTCATTCCTTCTTCAACAAATCAAAACACAAATCACCGTAGCCAAGATAACAGACTAATGTGGCATTTACTTCTATTTCAAATTACATTTCAATATATGGCACTGACTGTGAAAAGTAGAACCTTAACTAAAATTAACCCTTAAAAAAGATATGTTTCCAGAATACATTAGTGTGCATTCAAATGATTAGTAAATTATGTTGCATCATTTTCTTCAAGGACATTGGAAAGTGTAACATATTTGAATACTATTAACTATGTTTGGTATATAATAATTCAGCAAAATGTGATCAGTAAAAATGAACTCAATACGAACACATATGTTGTAAAATACATGTTTCCCCACTTTTCATAACATTTTGCTGTTAATTACATCAAGTAATGCAATTTCGAAGTGGTCAACAAAAGTTCTGTCTGCAAATACATTTTAAAAATAATTTAGGGTAATTGGATTGGGGATTTATTATGAGACATCTGTCTAAGTTTCAGATGATATAATCATGTAATTGCACATATGGTGCACCTTGCTGTAATATAAATTACTGAAGTTACTGGCCACTGTGTTCTGCCAAAGGGACAAAAGAGTGTCACACTAAATGCATCAACGACAATGATAACTCCATCTGTAGGTCAGGTAGCAAATTTTTTCAGCAGCAGCATTTAAATAATGTAAACATGGGATAATTCACTGCATTACATTTTGACCTAACAAGACACATACGTACTGTATAAATATATGTAACACGTTAACCTTTTGGATGCTAATAAACACAGTATTGCATATGGAATAAGAAATGCACCTGCAAAACGTCATAGAAATGAAGCCTGGTTTGTATCTCTGCAGCTACTATCTCTTCACTAGGGCTTGTTTTAGGTTGAATCATCAAAATCACAGCTTCTTCAATCTAGAGAAGATTAAATTAAAACAAACTCAGTTCTAAAAACATGCATTGTTCATTTAGAACTTCAAACAAAAAATAAATAAAATAGAAAAGATGTTAGGAAACAAAAAAACAAATTAACCAAGGCAATGACTGTGGGTATATGAGAAGCATTTTGTATTTTAGTTATGAATTGTTCAATTCATTGTATATATATATATATATATATGTATGTATTATATATATATATATGTATTATATAAAGGGTTCTTTAAGGATTAAGGCAGCCTTTGGGATTCTATTACCCCCCTCACCACCATATTCCATAAGTATAAAGAAAATTAACTAAAGCTTAAATTTTATTTATTACGAGTGGGAAAATATGTACGAAATAAGTTGATAACACAATGTCTTAACACAATGGCCTTTGCAGGTTTCACTATGAAAGCCGTGCCATTAATTACAAAAGTGTTGGCCGTTTAATCCCAGCAGAGAAAGGGCTGGAGGTAGCTTCTTTTTCTAGGAGAGACAAAGTCGGACAATAGCATAACAGATCAGGAACAGCGGTCAGAGCCTGCGCCCCAGGCTCAGCGGGGAACCTGGCGCTGGTCGCTCTCCGTCATCTTTTAATCCCCTTCCTGAATTTCCCCCACGTCCAGCCTCATGCTGGGATGAAGTTATCACAGAAGACAGCTTCGTCTCACCGACGAGTCCAGTCCGGGATCTGCATTATCCCCAGCAGATCAAAACATGGCTTTCATCAAATAATTTTATCTGCATAAAAGATGTGCAATTGCCCAGTAATTTCTCCCAAAACCCCACATTCATTCTAGTGCATAAGGAGAAAATTAATGAAACCCCCTTTTTTGCATTGAAGTTCAAAATCCAGATGCAAATGTATATGCTTTTGAAAAATGCTCCTTGCATAGAGGCTATTCAAGTATTTTCCACACTCAGTCACAGACCTGGATGATCCATAATATACATATGCATTATATCTGTTCTGAGACTGAGAAATGGTGTACAGCTACGTGTGTGTGTGTCTTCTTTTCTCTTTTTTTGCCACTTAAGGTAGAAAACCTCAAAGTGGAATTTTAAAAGCTGAACCCCGGATCTGCACTTCCAGTCCAGTACAGGATTTGTTTAAAAGTTTCACCTGACTGTTTTTCCCATTGGTGTTTGCACGCCTGCGGGTGCTGAAGAGTGCATAAGAGTGCATTCTGATGTCGCGGCCATGCTTTTGATGTGCAAAGCTCCGCTGTTGGGTTGAGTGAATGTCACGGTTGAGGTGTGACTAAGGACACTGTGTGTTTAACACAGACATTTCTGTCGCCGTGACCTCAAGTCCACACTGGTGGGTTTCCCTACATGCACCGACTTTTAGGTGATCGGCTGTTATTTTAGGGTGTTTTTTTTCTCCCACGAAAGAGAGATTAAAAAATCTAAAAACTTTTAAAATCAGAAATTGTGTCAATGTATAAAAACAATTTGTTTTCTATTCTAACTCAGATGAAAAGTACAATATAATATAGAATATTAAATAATTATCTTATAAAAACACCTCAACTAATTATGATTATTATCTCAAATTATGAATTAATAGGAGAGATTAAAGTGCTCTAGATCTAACATCACCATGAATAAGAACTACCTACCATCAGTAAAAATAAAAAAATGGGAAATATATATATAAATGGTGCCTTGTTCAGAGTGCAAGGCTTGGGAGTAATATGACATACAATAAGAAGGAATGAGAAAATGTAAAAGAAAACGTTTGTAGCTGCATTCTAACAATATAATGTCATGCTTGAGCAAACATAATTTTACAATCAAGGAAACAACACCTGCCATTATTTACCCCCTACTCTCCCCCAGTGGACAGCTAATTAATATCGATGGGAAATTTATTTGAGATAATTAACTAGCCCTGTGAACACAGCCAAAACTCATGAAACACTGTATGTTCATAACCTTACATTTAGCCGTTGATAGCTTCTTGAATTAAACATGCTTTTCAATAAACGTATCGATTGATACAACATTTAAATTCATCCATCCATCCATCCATCATCCAACAGTGGGGACACAGTGAATCACCAGAATTCCACAGGGCATAAGACAGGGCAATACCCCAGACCTCATGTCATACTGTGTGACAATGAAATGCTGAAATATTTCCTGATAATGTGTAAAAGGGGTCTTAAGAACTCTTTATGAAGTCGTTGCAAGATTGCAGTTGTGTTTCAGAGATATGTCATACAAACGCTTCAGCTGACATTTCTTGTTAACCCAGCCACTGATGAAAGTTGGCATTCAGAACCTTAACATGCCTTACATTCAATATCACATCTGCATTTACCTTTGGTTTTGTTGGTACAGTGCACATGTGTATGTGGTGGCAGGGGGTGGTGTAAGTCTCAGGCGGAGTGAAGAACGCCGGGAGGACAATGCTGAAATAAGGCTTTCTGGAGAACTCCAAGCCAGGGCATAGTGAATAATGTCACAGGAGGGGACAAGATTCTCCAGATCTTGACTGTATACAGCAGGACTATTCAAATCACGGTTCTCAAGGTGCGAGCACTGCTGATCTTCCAGCATTCATTTACCTGGAGCCTTTGCCTAATCAGGATCAGTAATTAGTAAACTAACTATCCGGGAGAACGGAAAACAAGGCCTGGATTTGGAATTGAGGTGCAGATTTGAAGAGCCCTGGTATAGAGTAACCCCTTCACATTTGCACATCTGACATTTGCAGTGTCAGTTGCTAGCGAGTTGGCAGTGAACAATTCAACAGGAATATCTTTGGACCTTATCGAAATATTACAAAAACTGCAGATGATATATAAGCCAAAAATAATACTGAAAATGATGCAGATCACATAATATAGATATATTAGTAATCAATAATATCTGTTAGTATAAGTCTATGCTATAAAATTTATATTAACAGTTTTTGCTTGGGTAAAACACGCCATGCATCTGTCTCACCAAGCAGCCCCATACGTACGTTAGATATTTTTTTGATAGTGGATCTTTCGTTTCTCACAGTAACTATAAAATTTTTCAGTAACACTTTACTTAAGGCCATGGTTTTAGTCATTTATAACACATGCACAACAAATAATAATGCATTCATAAAGCATTACAAATATGGCTTTAAATATTTATCAAAAGGAATAACACAGCGATGTGTATTATGCATTATGAATGCCTTATGAAGATTTCATTTATAATGCACTATAGATACCTTTATTATGCACAATAATGGTTGGTATAAGCATTAAGGATGGTTTGTACTGCATTATAAAGGGATCTGTAGTGCAATATAGACAACAACTTCATGAGCCAATCAAAATGTATAATAAACATGGCTATATGTTAGCCCCTTTTATAAATATTCATAGCCATGTTTATAATGCTTCGTGAATGCATTATAATGTGTTATGAATGTCAGGATGACCTACCTTTGCATGAGTACAGAGGCTCCCTGGAAAACTAGCATGAGTGAGACCTCTCACATATCAATGAGTTGTATTTGGCCATATCAATCACCATGACGATGTTAAAATCTAAACATGTGAGATATGTGTGCTCTAATTACAGATTATAAGGTCATTTGTGCGCCACTTTTGAGTTAATTTATAGGAATGACCTCTTTCATGAAAAACTTTCTCACCTACTTTCTCATTTAAAACTGCATTCATATTAATTTTGGAGCACTGAGACTCTCCTTGACAGATGACATTATACTGGTGATTAAAACACTCTAAGGTATACTAGACTAGAAAAATGAAGTGTTAATTACTTGGTACGGCATATGTCTTTTCTTCTAACTCGTAGATGAAAATTGAAAAGAAGTTAAACATATACGTCTGTCTCCATTCCCATTCGTCATAGAACAGGGTAACAAATATGTTATATTCTTTGTCACATATAGATATATAAAAAAAAACAAACCAAACAAAAAATGAAAGAAAAAAAACAAACATACTGTTATCCTAATTTAGATATGTAGTTCATACCAGTTGTTCTATCATGATAAGTAAATCCTGGCAAACAGTAGTAATCAGACATGTTGGCCTGGTTTTATGCTTGTCCTCTGAAGTTATGAAGATAATTATTGTTACTGGTGGTCTTCTTGTAACAGTGTTTTCTTTGCAATAGTAATATCTATAAAATTGTTCTTCTTTATCAAATGAATAAATAAAAACCTGAAGGCACTTAAAGGATAAAGCCTTTCTATAGATCTTTATTTGTTCCAATAAATTACATATAGTTCAACAATTCATCTAGTACAGTGTCCTTCAAGATACACTCCCAGGGTCACTATCTTATTCATTACACACGTACACCTCCGGGAGGCGATTCCCCTAAACACAGTTCCATTTCAAACTGTGCAGATGATACAAAGCTTGATTTCTCAATAAAACTAAAGTTTTATTACATTTCTTACAAGTGCTTCACAGCTTATGCGAATCCAACTTGGTGCTAAAATTTCTCATAGAGTAACAACAAACATTCCGAAGCTACAAAACTATGTAAAAGCACAAGATGGACAGAAACATGATCATATAAAAGGAATAAAGAAGCAGTAACCTCATGCTGTAAAGACAATAACCTGCATAACTCAGTATTCAGCTGGAATTGGATTTCTGCAGTGCTGTTTGCTTGTATTTCACTTATATTACCACCTAACATAACAACATCAATGACAATAAACACATAGTGATAATCAAGTATTGTATAATTGGTGTATATTGGTGAATGTGATTATTACTGTTAATTGTGTTCTGTATTTTTTGATTTTTTTTGTATTGTTTCTGGGTTTTCTAGGGTTGGAAAATGGATGAATGGGTGGATAGATAGATAGTGGTATAAACATGTTAAAATTACGTATATGCTAAATAATGCCCAAATATGACATCTCTTACTTTAGGAAACAATGCCTCTTGCCGTATAGTCATATTTTTCAAAAGCCGTATAAAAATAATTACGATCAAATTCTCAAATAAAATATTTTCTCCTTCTAAATAATGACAAAAAGTGGCATCTCCTGTCTTTAGAAGATGCTTAAAAACCTAATGCACATTATATTTAAATTATGCAATTAGGCCATTGTAATTCACTCCTAATTGCATAATATTACATTTTCGAACAATAATCTTACAAATTGTAAAATTGGTACTCTAAAAGAAGAAATTAGACATTTTTGTGTTGCGTAAATCTGTGCTGCTTTTACGTGATCTGCCATTTATCTCTTCAGAGCTGAGCATTATGTTTCTTGGCTAATTTTCTGGCTAGTCACCGCTAACCCAGTAACCTCCAATCCTCTCCTCATGCTATTTCTTTTTTTCCTCTCCTGCAACATGTCACCTGAGCGACAAGTCGGTGGCAGCACAGCACACGGAAGCCCCCAGAAGTCCTCGTTAAAAACACCTTGGAACACTTATTCACTGTAATTGGCAGGATGGAAATTCATCAGCGTCCCCTCCAAACGACTATCTTTCAACCTACAAGAAAAACGCTAAAGCTGAGTAGTAAATTGCTGCTAATTTTATAATTGTCTGCTCTCTGCCCATTTTACTGCTATTATTTTGTCATTTTCCTAAGGAATGGGGTCAGGAAGTGATTTTCCTGTTTTTCCAAAATTAGCTTTGGCCTATTCTTTTTCATGAGTGGTTCCAGAAAATATCTTTTTTGTTCAGCTTTGTGAGATTCTACTTGTTAAAAAAATTTAAATAGAACCATGTTGACTATATATTGTGCATAGAACCTGGTACAGCAGTTTAATGAGGAAAAAAAAGCAAATATAACCTAAATTATTCAACTTCAGCTTCAGCAATGTAATAAGTTGTTTTATTTGTATCACACACATAAACAAAGTAACACATATATTGTATATATTGTATTGTATTTAATCCACCACATTTCACGTAAGCTAAATTAATTTACTGATTTTCTTACATTAACAGTTTTATTATATGTGTGTACATGTACACTTCTTGGAAAATTAGATTTCTCTATAAATATAAACTAAATGTTTTAATTAAAAAAATATATATATTGCATTGACAATTTCCTGCATGCACCTGGAAGCAATTGAAAGAAACTCTATTACTTACAATAACATGAACTATTTATTCCAATGATCACACATACTTTACTTTTAACACCAAAAGTATAATCGTGAAAATTGCTCGTGTCACTTCACTGCGACTTGTAAAAAGGTTTTGCTGACCTCCGAGTTGATGCTCACTGGAACGTTACAACCCCCGATTCTATTCTATTCTCTTCTCTTCCCTTCTGTTCCCCTCCCTCTGTCTATGGGGGTTTATACATCATGGCCTGCAGAAAGTGGGTCACAGCAATATGATCCCAAGAAAATTTGAATGACATAGCGAAACCCAGACCCAAATCAGTCAATCAATGTGTTATTTTCATATTCTGATAGACCACACTCTTCCCTTGCTGTAATATTTGTCCCCAAAGTCCTCCCTTATACCAGCAATATATAAAAATATATATGAATTTCTATGCATAGATATAATAAGTTATAACACATAACTGACTAACAGATCTACAGGAAGGGGGTGCCACAGTGGTGTATTGGATAGCAGTATTGCCTTGTACTGCCAAGGTTGGGGGTTTGAATCCCATATGAAATTTTCTTTTGGGTACTCTGGCAGTACAAAGACGTGCAGTCAGGTTAACTGGTGTTGGAATGTTGTGTATTATAATATATGAACTGCGAAGGACTGGCATCCCACCATGGTGTAGCACAACCTGTGCCCTATATTGCCGTAGATAGCATAAGCAGATATGCAGCTGAAAGATGAACGAGTGTACACCTAAATTTACTAGCTCAACTTATTCCTGAACGGAACTAACTTTAGAAAATAACCAATCCCTTAATTTCAGAACATGCTAAGAGGACATGCTTACTACACACACTGAATATCTTATGTGCTGCAGACAAGAACTACTGTTTCATGTTGAGAAGAACATTTGCAATGACAAACCGCTTATGATTCGTAATGTTCTGGTCAATAAAATCTGATGTAAAAAAAAACATTCTAATGGAAAAATTGTAGGGATGATTGTGCATCAGATCATGAAGTTTTAGTTATAATGGCAGCTACTTTTAGGGATATAGAGAACATTTATTTTCTGAGTGTGATTCACTGTGATTTAAGCTAGTTTCCTGAAGAGAGCACCATGGTACAGAATTTCGGGTGACGTACTGCACAACGCAAAAACATTTTACTTAATTTCTAGCCTTGAACACATGAACAATTTCTGTGAGGTTCCTATTTAGCAAAAGCTAAACTCATCATTTTATATACAATGACCAAGACTCAAGGCCATCAGTCATTCAGAAAAAAACATTCACAGAAAAATTCAACTTTGATAAAAATATGGGTGCATATTTTATTCTGCTTTAGGAAAATTAAGATCAAAGAACTGGCTTTGTATTTGAGGTATTTATATATTTGAGGTGTACAGAGTATGCTGGCCAGTATCCACTGTTATTTCATTGGACGTGAATGGCCTTGAATACATTCACATGTCAAATTTAAGCATGAGGAACACTTGGGAAGACATTACTCTTGGTTGTACTCGGGTTTTATACATGAAATTATATAACACTGTCAACTTGATGTAGTAAGAAAATTTTACATACTTGAAAAATGTAATTATACTCACATATATGACAGTGATATTTAGATGGTTTTATTGATAGTATTTGTCAAAATGTAACTGCAAAATTTAAGGAGCTCAATGTTTTGCTGCCAAGAATATATATTATTTTTAATAAACATGAATGACTGTGACAGGAGCATTGTCTTATATCTTTATCTTCCAAATATTTTAACAACAATTTCATTGATGATTGGCTTATTCTCTCCAAATATTTGGCAGGTCTCCCAGCTACTGCCAAACAGGAATATGAAATCAAATTTGACTTCACCACTGCCTTTAGTGATTCTAGTCAAAATTCTGTATTGTAAGATGACGTTATTGTTTCTTAAACACAAATAGTTAAATAAAAGCTAAATTGCAAAATTTACATGGTTTGGTCATATAGGTGCCTATACAGTATAGGAAAAGCAAAATGGATCTCAGATTCAAAAGAAAAACAAGGACACTTCACATGACTGATTAAGCGATATGCTACACCTGTACCATCATATGTACTGTATGAATAAATAAAATATAAAACAAAAAAGGAAAAATGCTTCTGAGTGAGATGGGCAAATGCCCTTCAACTTCTACCCTCACAGAACCGAGGAAGCAAGGAGATAAATTAATGTTTAATCCTGTCCAGGAGTGATTACTTTGGCAGACGGATGCTTCGTTCTAGAAAGCTTACTGTCGTCTCTGAAAGCCCTAATACTTGTTTGTTTATTTACAAGCTCATTCCAGATTCTGTCTATGTGAGCTGCCAGTTTGTTCTCAGAGCATGCAAGGGACGCGTGCCCCCCCGGGGCCAGGGGGCGCTGAGGGCCTTGGCGTGTGCTGTGCCACGGGGGACAGAGTAGCCCCTGCCAATCGATGGGCCACCCGGGGCCCCGTTTTATATAAAACAAAGTACCGCAGAGACCAAGCTTAGAGGGGTAATAACGAAATGTCAAGACGCCCTGGCGTGACGCTCGGGACCCTGCTGCCACATGCATGCCGCTGTATTTTTCCAAGGAATGATGCCGTAGGTCTTTCGGAGACCTTGGCACATGATGGACTGTAGCACGTGGAGCTACAACGGGACCAGGAAAGGAGGGAGCTAACAGGAGATGGTATCTCAAGAAAAGGTTCTCAATTGCTGCCTGCTCTGTTTCAGCTCATGCACACATAAACCAAACATGTGGGAGATGAGGTGCCCAAACAGCTAGAGACCAACTCTGCCCCCTATTGGCACATTTCAGTTGGTCAATAAACACATGAATCTCAATGAAAATGAAAAGTTGATTCACTAGATGGTACTATAAAAGAATCCGGTTTTACATGTTCAGTTTTGTTCATTGATAATGTACAATGAGTTGTACACGCGTGTAGCTTTCCTAGTTTATGCAAAATCTAAAGCATCCTTCCTGCTCGCTACTATATCTTATAACTATACCCTTCATTAACTCAATTTAATTTGTCCCTGGATGTGTAAAAAAGATTATGATGCTGAGAAATCAATAGTCAAAGACAATAGCATCACCTCTCCTTTATCCTAAGATAAATAATACAGGAACTCGTTAGCAGAAGGAGAAGCAGGGTTCTGGGGTCGCCTGCAAAGATTTGCAAAGACACAATGAGAGCTGAGTTGAAGCTCAGTAGAAGCTGAGCACTTGCTTCGTTTTCCCTCAGCGACTGGAGTGGCTCTGCAGAGCGCTACATCGCTCACATGCCACCGCTGCACTGCTTACAGCTCGGCTGTTCTTACAGCTCAGATCGGGGGCTTCACAATCAATATTGACAAGCTGAGGTATCCCCTATTGTGCAGTGGGACGCCCCCCCCATGCTGCGCTTTTGTCACTGCTGCCCCCTGCTGGTGAGCTCATCTCTGGTCGAGACAGCTTATTCTATTCACTGCGAGAGAGCGGAGCTTTGCTCCACTTGAGAGGAGAGACACAGGGCACAGCAGGTTAGCCAAAAAGAGTCGGGCCCCGGCCGGGGGGGGGGGGGGGGGGGGGGGGGGGGGGGGGGGGGGCGGGGGGGGGGGGGGGGGGGGGGGGGGGGGGGG
>JABFEA020000017.1:13520673-13530747 GCA_019775915.2 Cyphomyrus plagiostoma | reverse complement strand
CCCCCCCCCCCAAAAAAAAAGCTCTATCCTGGTAAGACGCTGATCTCACCACTGGGAATCTAGGTTAGGGGTTCAAAAAAAAAAAAAAAACTCCAGCACAGGCTTTCATGATGAGGGCCCTAAATCCTGCGTCTGCTTTGTAAATTCTCACCCTTGAAGCCTTCCAGCCACGTATCTAGCTTCTATATTCAGCTCCGTATTGCACAATCAATGCTTCTGGCTGCATTGCCACAGTATATAAGTGGTTTTTAAGATAAATGATCTGTGACAGACTCTATGGACACTTTGTGAATGTAACAGAACAAAATGTTCTATTTCAAAAAGGCAAAAAAGCATTTAATATTAATACATAACATATAAGAATCTGCAGAATGGCTCAGAGGGCAGCAGCAGGCCAGAAGCTCCCGGGATACGGCTTCTGCATTTTCTCCTCCAGTTTGTAAGGGCTTCTACCACAAACTCTCCGTTCATCCCATATTTGGGTATGGATGTTAGGGACGTGTCCCTACCGATATTGCGGGAGCACGGTGTGTGTTTAAGGCCTGATTTGTTCCCTACTTATGTTGAAATCAGACCTATGCTCTTGGGTTAAGTGAACTGGTGTTGAGACTTTACTCACAAAAGTAACCCAGCTGAGTACTCGGTGAATGTGACTCTTCGTACTCAACTGGGTGGTTGAAACAAAACCTTGGTCTGGATTTGTACCTTCTGGACCTAAACTTTCCACCTGGATTACTTTTGTCAGTAACTTCCCCAACATTGCTGGCGTATCCTAATAACCCGTAACAAGGGACTGTGTATGTGTTCTGCACCGGTCTGAAACCGCACCCAAGGCATTCCCCAGCCTTGTGGTCCAAGCTTCCTCTGCAGCGGTTCCATACTGGATAAGCAATTATAGAAGATGAATGTGTGGTTGGATATATAGATGGATGCATGAATAGCATATAGCGTATAGGTTTAATTCCTGTTAGGATCAGGTAGCTTCTCGATGGTCTCTCCACTGACTGGGTGGTGCTTCACTCACCCCCCCAGCGGACCTACGTGAAGACGCGGCGCGCGGTGCCCAGTCTCGAGGCCTCGCACCCGCCGGCCCTCTTGATGAAAGCTGCTGACTCCGACGCCCAATTGACAGATTGCTGGTAAAACCCTGCAGCTGTTCATCCTACATCTTAAACAATTAAGCCAGTAACGATGCAGATTGTCCCCCTCCCCCCCCCGTCCCGCGCTCCTTCCGCTGAGATTCCCCCAGGGGCCACAAGCTCGCCGTCACCCAGCGTAAATGGGACACGCCACTCCGGCTGATGCCGTGTTTTCCAGCCCCAGCTCTGCGTGACTTTCCTGCCGAGCGGAAGTCGAAGGCTGCCGGCGCTGCCCCAGGTCATGACAGCGAATCCCCTCCCTGCGTGCCTCAATGGGGTACTTTAGGGATAGTATCAACCTGATAATGTAAGTCTGCCTAATATTTCTCTGTCTCTTAAAATCACATTCCCCATTCATCACAGACCACTTCAGGGTTCAGTCAATTTGTGTTTATCTGGTCAGTCATTCGAAGCCGGCTGAAACACTGATCCGTCATTCAATATGCTACATTATGCAGAGGATTGTGGCTTCTTACTCCTTTAGGTAACATACTGTATTCCGGTATTCACTGAAGATGAAACGAAAACTCCGATAACTGACACCAGCGCTTATCACCTGGGACTGCAACCTTTGAGTAATTAATTCAACAAAAGTCAAGTCAGGTGGTGTGTGGCTCTGTGGGTGAGGACTCTTTGCTCATGATTGGAAGGTCGTCGGTTCAAATCCTGTTGTTGGCAGAGTGATACCGGCGTTGGGCTCTTAAGTAAGGCCCTTGACCCTGATTGCTCCGGGGGTGCTGGATGTAGGCCGATCCTGTATTACTCTGACCTGAATATGTGTCTGGGTGCCTCATGATGAGCAAGATGTGGTGGCAAAAACACAACTTCCCTATGGCGAATAATAAACTATCAGTATTCTTTAAACGTGCAGAACATGTTGCATTGCAAAGCAACGACAAGGAGCTGGATTAGAACCTGGGTGCCTCAGGAAAGAGAACCCATCTAACCCCTACAAGACAGAGCACCTGGTAGGCCTTGAACAGGGTCATCATTATGGGAATTCAACTCGAGAATCCATAAATCTGAACATATGTCACACTTTAGTAAAACCCTGTATGATTTGCAGTGTATGAAACAACCATCATCATTGTAGCAAATATTTATGCGTGAACCACACTGGTGCTGTGGCGGATTTGACAAGCCAGGTCCCATGGGTAAGGATCCATTCATCCCGGAGATATGACCGAATATATATATATATATATATATATAAACAATCGATTCTCCCATTTAATCTTGCTTCTTTTCTCCTGTTGTGGATCCACTGGAGGAGATGACAAATCCAAGCTGATCGCTTGACCAGACCTTGGCGGTGAATGGAGTTTGAGGGAAAAAAATTAATCGATAATAATTTGAACATTGGGTTCTATTCATTGGGTTTTTAAAGCCACTCATAGCCAGAATGTCTTGCATTCATAACAGAATGTCCATAAATGGATGACATATTACCACAACAGCTCTCAGAATTTATTTACCTTAAATGTTTTGAATAAGGCATGTTTATGAAGTTCTTATGCATGTACTTACAGGTAAAGGTTCTGAATTCATTTACTTGACAAGAATGTTGGCTCTAAAAGACCCGTTTTATATTCAGAAGGAATGGTGTATGTATTCTGCACTTTATCATTTCAACGACCTTTTTCTGTTTCTCTATCTCTCCACCTGTAATGAGGTCTGGACAACTCTGAAGAGACAGAATGATGTAGCATACCGAGCATCCCATTTCAAACAAAAAAAGTGGAAACGTCTCATTTATTTCTCGTTCTGAGTATCTATGTCCATCCATCCATCCTGGTCAGAGGCGTGGGGGGAGCAGGGTCCACCCTGGAGGTGATTCCAGACAGAGAAGGCACATCTTTAAACCAAAAGGCAAATTACTGAATTTAATAAAACCAGCACCTCATGTGATGATTTTAATCTGAGAGATGGTGGCCAAATTTAATACTGTAAGAGCAGCGTAGACACAATCACTGACATTCCCATTTGTTACTAAAGCACTGCTGTAATTGAATTGGCTCAATGGGTTCATTTTATTTGGATATTTACCGTTTAATCAGCACGTGTGTACTCTGAGTTTATTCTCAGCAACCGGGAAGGAGGAAATAAAGACTAGGAATAAGTGATTGTCTACTGGGTGAATTGTTCCTACTTTGAAACTTCTGTGACAGACCTTACTGACTAGCCATAAGAAACACTGATGTAACTACAGGTACAGTTTTAACTGCCTGGGACTCCCAGTTCTATGAGGTTAGAATTACTTCCACTTTGTTTCATCTGGCTTTGTAAATGTGAGTGACACTGCCGGTTGCATCCCAGCTGTCACTTGCCGAAATGTGAGACAGAATCTGGATTTTGGTTTTTCATTTTTACCTATTCTAAACGCTGGTTGTAATTCAAATGAAGAGTGTGGAATGTTATACACAGTGTGCCAATCACCAGGACGTAGTTCAAAGAAATAGTTGGGATGGATGGACAGATGGAATCCCGGAAACATGAATGTTATATTAATTTAGATAGGAAATTCAATTCGCTGACTGATCCTGTTGTACCTACTAGCCACGTATCCCTGGATAAGAATAGGTCTCGATAATATTTGGTAAACTACACTGAGTAAAAATTCGTCTTAACAGCTGCCCCAGATCAAGTGTGAAAGATAATTATACCCTGAAATTACCTCTAATAATTATCGTCAAGGTAGGACGAACAATTAGATTCTAAGCCGTCCCTTTTTTTGGGGGACAGACTATTGACAAAATTATTTAAGCTTCAAGGCTGCAATAGTTGACAGTTGAATGGGCTTCATGTAAATCACAAAGGCAGCCCTCTCTATTTATTAAGTTGAGATGGTCTCTTGAAAACCTTCCTCTGTTGATTAACTCTGGCATCATTCTGAGCATTCCTGATGCCCGCTGTAGATGAGCGGTCAGCTCATACCGGTTAACACTCTTTTATCAACTTCGATAAAGACTTCGATGTAACACCCACACTCGCAATGGTTTCGCATAGCCGTGCCTTCCTAGGCGTTGGTGACAAGTAGAAGCAGATTTCAGTAAATCTTTGGAGAGATGACTTAAAGGTCATTGAAAGAAAACAAAACATGAATTCACACAGGCTGAAGACAACAAAATCATATCTAATACTACAATATGCTACCTGGGGGTGACAGGCATGGTAATGTTGACTCCATTTGCATTTAATATATTTTTAACCTTATTTTGTATGGTTTCATTTTTATATAAACATAATAAGAATAGCTTGGGTATTTTTTTATTACATAGGAGGGCACATATATTCGGTGTGGGGGGGTGGTTTGGAGAACAAGCCTGTCTACTTACATATGAACATTTGATAATTTTATGTGTATGCAGGCTAGGGAGAGTGCTAGCAATGTTCAGGTTAGGCGGCAAACTGTGTATTTCTATGTTTGCTTGGCCAACATACAAAGCGGACTCCAAATAAATTTCCCTGTTCCATATTCCATATTGAAGTCCCGGTGCCCCATGGATCTGTTTGCTAAACTGAAAGACTTTCTCCGACACTTGCAGGTATTTGCACTCTCCATTGGGATTTTTGATAAAGCTGCCTTGCATTAATGTCTTTACATCTCTACATTCATGGTGGGTCCACTGGACCAACAGAATCCACTGAGGGAGCTGTGCTTTGGGGACATGCGTGAAGGCTAGGATCAGAAATGCCAGAGTGCAGCTCCACTGGGTGTGGAATATCCAGGCGATCCAAGCATCATCTCCGGAGTAATGTCTCTGAGATCCCATTTACGGTTCCGTGTGTGTGTGGTAGTGACAGGATGAGAAAATAGCATCTGTCGGGGACAGAAATCAGTCACCAGCTCGACACCATCGTGCCAGCTTGTGTCTTAAGGTGACCCGCAGAAGCTCAATCCACGACTTCTGTCACAGTGACAGAGCTGAGTTTCATGCAGACGTCCGGGTCAGCACCTCATCCGGTGTGAGGTCATTTTTTTGTCTCCAACTCCGTAGCTGTAGCCAAGTTAAGGCCTGGTTTCATAGGTTGTGCACTTATATATTTCCAGGTAGGAATTTTAGCAAAACAGATTATATGTGGCTAGACTGGACCTCAGGGCAGGAGCCAACGTGATGAGAGTTACATCGTGCCCCCTAGCAAACATGAAGATAGACTCAGCTGGACCATTTGAACCATGGCTACCTTCTTCCTCCCAATAACCCTTTAGGAAAGCAAGGCCTGGTGGGAATAGGGGAATTATTTTCTGACAACAACAGCTGTGAGTTAAGAGCAAGGAGGCTGATATTTAGGGCAGTGTCCACCAACAGTACTCTGTTTAGGCTGCTTCCCCGTTTTCACTCTTTTTAGCTTCTTGGTTCGTTCCACTGGGGGCATCACTCTTCGCAGAGGGGAGGAGGCGGGGTCCCGAAAATGAATGACTTTACCGTTCTATTTTTTGCAAGTAGCTTGTGGCTGCATTGCCCTTTAAAAATGAACTGCCCATAAGCTCGCGCTCCCCCCCTTTACATGTGGTGCCCATCAATTCATGAGTTTCTGCTCAGCAGTGTCTGCGAATGGCTGGGATACAGAGGTATTTTTCAGTCCCTGTGTGAGGCTCCAGCAAATCACTCAAGGGTTAGGTGTGGGCAGGCAAACCATGCTGGTGCCCTGTAGGGGGGTACAGCTCTTGCTCTGCATTACCAGTGCATGATGCGGGAAGAGAACCAGGTGCATGGCGGTTCGGAGCAGCCCACTTTGGCTCCGCGGGGGGGTCGAGGGAAGGTGGGAGTATGCACTCTTGAGAACCGATACCGTATCCACTATGGGGGGCAGTTCCTCCTTGTTTGGGGTGGGGGGAGGAACGAAACTCTCTTAGCTCAGCTGTCCAACAGCTTGCACGTCTGTCTGAACAGCGTGGGGGAGAGACATGCCCTGAGGTGCCAGCGCAACAATCTCAGCGGGGCGACAATTCCGCATTGTGGGCCGACCACGGTTCGTCTTTTAACTAGGCAGGCGATGACACCGGCCAAAATAGTTTCAGTAACCTTGCCGTGCCCTCGCTTTCATTCTTGACGCTTTTAAAATCCTGGCACACCCCCCAATAAAAAACTATGCCCTATTTGTGTTGAGATTCTGTCTGAAGGGAACACTGTCCTTGGCCCTCATTTCCTGCCTCCGTTCGCATAACGGCTTGTGGCTAAACTGCTCTTGGGCAAAGATGTATCCACAAATAGTAGGCACAAATATATTTGTTACTGTCGAGAATTTATTTATCATAAGTAGGCACAGGTCGTCTGTATTTGTCATGCAGTTCCTTGGGTTCATCAATAATTTTGGCGACGTTAGAGCAAAGGGGAAGAAATCGCTCCCTTTAATCATCGTTTTAATCATCGCTTCTCCAGTGCAGTGATCATCGAGTGTGAAATATGTTTTTGACACTGAGAAAGAAAACACTAACACTGACAGTTAATTGTACTGTTTTTCAAAGCAGGTTCTGGCTACAATGCAAACTGTTTAAAATGATATTTGTCTGAGGAGGGGATTATTGCAATTGCTAGTGTATGAAGACATCTTAAATCATAAAGTAGCTTGGGTGTTACATGGTGTTTTGGGAACTGTGTTTAAAAATGTAAAATGAAATATGTCAGTTGTTTAAGTATTTATCACCAAGTTACACTGGGGAAAATAAAAATTACGGAATTTATTAAAAACTTGTGTCCTTTAACAGCTAGAATCCTCATTAAAATTCAACATTATAAAAGCTGAACAATTATTAACACCTCTTATATGTGTTACTGTAATACAATAAATACATTAATAGCTATTTAACACAATAATTATTAACAAAAACTCTGGCCAGCTTTGGAGATAAATATGAACCAGGTATGTGTGTAGGATTCAGGCTTGTTAAAGAAAGCAATCAGACAAATAAAATAATAACAAACACAAAAGGGAATAGCCACACTGCTTGTTAAAAATATTAAGTATAGTTTTATAACTCCTGAAGGAATCTATCTGATAAAGAACTTCAACAATTAAATGAAAAAATGGAAAAAAGAGGAGGGGGGACTACTGGATAAAGAAAATTTCACAGTATCCCCCACCCCCCCTTGGCGTAATAGCTGAACCAACATTGGTAACGATTCCTCCACGTGCTCATCAAGATTTACAGCAGCAAACCGTAAAGAAATAAGGCATTCGACATTATGCTATCAAGATTTAGCTTAAAAAAATCATTTAGTGGAAGAAACCATAGTAGTAATTTCTGCATAAAGTTTGTTTTAACAAATCCATTTTGCATATTTACCTAACAAACTAGTGACTTTGTTTATACAAGAATAGCATGTTATTTTGTAAGGACTAATGACATGGTCATCGTTTGTGAAAACACTATAGATGCATCGAATGCAAAATTCATTATACTCCAGCACAATAAAGAAAAGAAAAAACGTGACAAAAGAAATATACATTAGATGTTTTGCTGTATTCAGAGCTTAGAGGATCAATCTATAGTTTGATAGGACCACTCTTCCTGAAACAGGATAAAAATGTACAACAAATGCGAGCATTAACAGCACTGGGATGAAGGAAGCATCCAAGGAAGTTAAAACTAGCTTTTAATACTGTACATCACATTCAGTAATTTCACATCCCATAATTCAATAACAAAATTGAAAATGGAGAGGAAACAGATGAATCCACAGCCATATTTAGAACACTGCAGCAGTAACAGACTGGAAACGCCTTATGAGTTCTGTCAGACGTGCCACTCTGCCACCACCTTCAAATCTGACTTTTAAATTAAAAATAACACTTTTTAATTTCATGGAGAGACACGACAATGGTTTGCATCGAAAGCCTTTTCAAAAATCCCAGCATTTCATGTGACCTGTCCATATGCTTTGTCATCATGGAGGTTTGAACAGAAAATTGTTTCTTCTCGCAAGTATGTCTCCATCTGCCAGTTGAGAAAAAATTAAGTTTTATTTTTCATTTAGTTCCCTTCCCCTTCAGTTATACGTACTGCTCTGCCCAGAACTGCAACAAAATTTCTCTCAAGAGGCAGACCATGTTCCTTAAATCTCCTTCACATGTGCTAACAGTGTCATGTTTACTGTGGACAACTACTGACTGGGTAACCACTAATCGCTCACTACATTTGTCACAAATAGCACCAACAGTCAATAATGGTGACCAACAAGGACAAACCAAGGGTCGCTTTTCCTATTTCCAGCAATTCTGATTACTACTGTCCCTAGAATCACACTGAGGACAAAATGTGCGCTGTCATCTGTTTTAATTGGTAGTGTGACAATCATGTCCGACTCACTGTAGGTGACACAAGAAGTTATTTGATTCTCCAGGGAGGAATTATTTACAAACCTCTAAAAATCTTAGGTAAATCATTAAAACATTACTTCCATTGAACCAGATGTATTCACTGTTTCCAGGTATAGACTACGGAGTAGGAATTTTAATTAGAAAAGAACTTCTCAATTTTTTTGAGGTCAACTCGGTGGAAAACATGCCGAAAGGAGAGAGACAACAACTGTTATTATACATGGAGCCTGATCAGCCACACGGAGGGAGAGTCTCTTTGGGGAGTCCACCTCCACCAGCAATCTGGCCTTGGGTAGCCACCTGTTACTAATGATGACTGTAACCTCGTTTACATCTTGGAACGCTGACATCCCAAAATCTGTTCTTGAACCAAAATACGTCTTTCCCTAAAAACTGAGAATCAAGATATGAAATCGAATGTCTACTAGGATAAATAAAGAAAGCGTCTGTCTGTACTTCAGAAGCCCCCAGGCCCCCCCACCCGCCATGTCTTCATTCTAGAAAAAGTTATGCATTCTTTATTTCCATAATGCTGTAAGAAACATAACCTGCCATACAAAAGGTGTTTTTTAAAGAATAAACGTAATATTTAACTTTTGCTTCTACAGCTATAATGTAACCAGAAAATAAAAGGCAAAGTGACTGAAGTGTCTATTGTTAGTAAATAAATTGAACATGACAAAAACTGTAAAATGTCTCACTCAGGTAATTTTTGGCCTAAGAGCAATATGTTTTAGTCACTATTCACTAGCCTGAATAATTGATATGTAACATCTACCTTTGTTCAATGTTTTATGTTCAAATGCTAATTTTATTAATTTTAGACTTTGTCTGACAGTAAAAATATACAAAAATGATATATCTGAGGTCCATTCACTTTCAAACACCACAAAGGTACGTTTTTTAAAATAAAAAATGAAAGGTGCTCCTCTATACTGCAAGAGTGTGATCTATCATACGGTTATAGTCAATAATGGCTGTACTGTATGTGACACACTGACACATAGACCGCGCTCGCTTTTTTAGGTCTTGTCTCTGGCAGTACATTTTATGGTCTTTAAGCATGAGCATTTTGGCTGGCAAATAGTACTGTTCCTGGTTGAGTGGGTGTATTACATGTAAGGTGCACTTGGCCTTATCAGCCTTTATACTATAGACCGCTTCCAGATAAAAGCAAATCCGGATAAGTGATTACTGACATGCTGCTGCTCGTTCTGAAGTGCCTCCATTCTTCTATCTTATAGCTGAGGAGCACAGAGCAAAGGTCTCATTGTCCCCATTTAGGTCTAGCTGAATAAATACATATCAGAGTATCAGATTCTATTGCTTTGAACTTCTTCAGCTTCACAGTAAGCCAAAAATTTTGTTGACACTTTCTGTGAATGCCACGTCTATATGAATCTATGAACACATTCAATATACACTCACCTAAAGGTTTATTAGGAACACCATACTAATACGGTGTTTGACCCCCTTTCACCTTCAGAACTGCCTTAATTCTACGTGGCATGGATTCAACAAGGTGCTGAAAGCACTCTTCAGAAATGTTGGCCCATATTGATAGGATAGCATCTTGCAGTTGATGGAGATTTGTGGGATGCACATCCAGGGC
>JABFEA020000017.1:13503473-13520573 GCA_019775915.2 Cyphomyrus plagiostoma | reverse complement strand
GTTGATTAGATAATTGCATTAATGAGAAATTGAACAGGTGTTCCTAATAATCCTTTAGGTGAGTGTACATTATAATGCACTCATAAAGCATTATAAACACGACTATGAATATTTATAAAAGGGCAGAACATATTATAGCCATTTTAATTAAGCATTATGACTGCTTCATGAAGCTCTCATCCATATTGTACTATAGATACTGTTATAATGCAGTACAAAGCATCCTTAATGTTTATACTGACCATGTAATGCATTATAAAGGTATCTGTAGTGCATTATGGATAACAAATTCACTGAAGCTTATGAGGTATTATAATCAACACTCTAAGGCCTTACGACTGTCAATAGAATATGTTGTAATGCTTTATTAATTCTTAGGCCATGATATAAATGTATGTATGGTATCTATGATGCATTATAGTTAAGTGTTACCGAAATTTCATTCATCAAGTTCCACAACTTCTTATCTAATGTGGATATACGGTAATCCTGGGGGCCGGGGGTTTTCCTAGGACTTGCCTATAATGTAGTGGACACCCCGGAAGGGGTGTCATAGGGCAGAACGTCTTTAAATTAGAAGGTAAAGTATTATTAAGAATGCACGTTTCTTCTTGTTAGATTTACAATTATGTGAGATTTAAGATTAAAATATTCCTGCTGTGTAGTTTACATGACAAGGATATTCAGTAATGAAGCCCTATGTTGCTTCTGACTGATGATATGAAGTGTTATTTAAGGTGCCAACAATACAGCTAGAAATATTTAAGTCCCTCCGCCTCCTTCAATTAAGTACTAAATCGACAGATTAAGGAGATACAACTGAGCAAAGGGATGCCTCTGAGCAGATGACCCATCCACCATGAGACAATCTGTTTACCCCCAGTTGAAGCTGAAGCTGAGGATTCGGTGGGGCTGCTTAAACGATGAAGGCTGCGGACAATAGGACACAACAGAGGGCGAACACAATGACATCTGGTCCAGCTGCGACGGCTATTTGCCGTCCGCCTTCTGTCAAGCGCAGCAGAAACTGCACGTGTACTGGGCGTGCACAGTATGAACACTAGTTGAAGATGACATTTTTTGACTGGAGTAGCTCTTCAAACCTGAAACAATGCCACGCTGGGTTCTTTGAATGTTCTACTGAATTTCATAATTCCTGACCCCGTATCACGTGCTTCTTGTTGTCTTCTGAGCATCCATGCTTGTCTTTACAATAATGATTTCTTCTTCATTCTGGCCCATTAAAAATATATTTGTTTACAGCCAAATGCATATTAGTTTAACAAGGACTATTGTGAACGTATAAGTACGTCCCTACAGTAACCCTCCAGGCTCTGTTGCCCTTCTCTCGCCCTGATTCATCTCACTACAGTCAACAGCCCACGGCTTACGGCACGGCTGAACCTCTCCGAATCCATCTGTTTGCACTCTACATTCACAATCTGCTCCAGCATTTACCTCGTGTGGAATACAGAAAAGAGCTATTAGCGTTAGTAGCACGTGCTGCTAACCGTTATCTGCGCTCACTGCCTGTTGAGATGCATAGATATGGAACAAATTATGGAACATGACATGTGACCCACATGTGTTGGGGTTGGGGGATCTTCTGAACTATGCTGTTGGTAGGTTACGTAGTACTCTTGATAAGGCAATAAACCAACGTAAATAAAATGCTGTCCATCTCTGTCTTGTATTCTGTGCTAAAACCCTTTTAGCATATAACACAGTTATATACTCAGATGAATGACTAATCTGCTCGGTATTCTCACAGGTGAAACTCTGATGTTTAAGCAAGTCTATTTATCTCACCAATAACTGTCGAAATGGCACTGTTTCAACTACCGTTTTCCAGGCGATCTAATGATAAAGGGCCTTCCCTAAAAGCACATGTAACAAAGTCATCTGCTGACCTAAGCTTTCATAAATATTGTGTGACATAAACAGTACCTTATACATAATGAAATCTTTATTTCCACTGAAGAGTGTTTTTTTTCTATTGTGCTTTAGAGACTATTCAATAAACAGTACGCAATAAGTAGGCAATTATTTCAATCAGATTAGTCACTTAAGTGTCTAAAAATGATTATGATTTCATGACTTGTTTTTTGCATCCCATGATGCATTCACAGATGTAGGTGCAAATATCCTACATATATTGCAGGATATCATGCCATAAAATATACAAGTTTCTTTATATAGTTTTATTACTGTATACCTACAATTCCCCCATATAACCTTTCTTTCATAGTTAATCCCTAAACAGCAACATTTTGTAGCTCCGAAATTCCTTCGCTTTCTGCAAGCATCCAATAGTGCTTATATTTGCTTTAGAATGTGCCCCTGGGGGAAACTTCAATTGGACCATCCCTCAAGATAAATGTCCATCTTATTTCCCACTATTCTTCTTAAATATTTAATAATGCCTTAGTCTAACCATAGACGCAACCCATTTGTGACGAAATCCATTGAAATGGCACGTTTATGAACGCAGCCTTAAAAACTAAGTGCATTTGAATTGAGTTGGAAAGCAAAACAAATTAAATAAACTTTCCTTTTTTTTGGTCATGTGTTGCCAGAGTGGGGTCAAAGGTCCAGGCTGTTGAAGGCTTCACCCAAAGCCTGGTCATCCTCACCCACCTTGTTCGTTGCTCATAAGCAGAACCTCAACACCTTTTCCATGAATCAATAACTTAACTTTTCTGTTGGGCACTAACGGTGACTCGCGCTGCTAAGTGACAAAAGGACAGAAGGAGACAGAGTCCTACTCTGTGTGAACCAAGACTCCCATGGAATTCAAATTAGGCCAGGACTGAAGTGGTGTCCATTGCCTCACTGCTCAGCAGACACAACCCTCCTGCACAGCACCTACTAATAAGCTACACCCCAAGAAAACAGGGAGCAGTATCACAGATGTGACACTTCTCGCTTGTAAGATTTTCAGTGCCTGGGCACCAGTGGTAACAGGACATATCAAACAGTGTTATAACTGGCTCAGATGCCATAAGGATAAAAAAAGAAAAACACAAATTATTTGTCATGTTATCTCTAAACTGAAAGGAGGACAATGGTCATTTACAAAGGTCGCAAATTAGAACGACATGAAGGACACACTGATAATGAGAATTCTGCGATTATCCCCCACCCTCAAAAGCCGTGACACCACAAAGCTGTTGCAATGCAGATGCAACGCAAGGAGAGAGGCGCATTTTACACATCTGCAACTCTCACTGTAGCAGCAGATGTGTCGAAAGGAAGATGTTTCCCAAATAAATCGATTTAGATATACAACAGATATATTTAAGGCACTGGAGAGAGAGAGAAAAAAAGAAAAAAATGAACAAAAGGTAGAGATGTGAAAGAGAGAAAGCAAAATACGTATGTGTTACATACAGTACATATCAAATTATGTAAGTGGAGCAGTGATGTATAATCATCATAAATGAGAATTCATTATTCACTTTACAGAATAACAAGCTGTTAATAATCTCCTATGAGATGTAGTTTAAAATGCCAATAATCCTAAAACATAAACTACAAGGTTCAATACAAAATAATTAATACTGAATAGATTAAATGCTTGCAGAAAGGGTTCTCAGAAATGTGATGTCAGGTGTTTTTTTGTTTTTTTTTTATATGTTCATCCATTATTATTCTGGAGATAAAGATGCTGCTCCTTTGCTATGAAATATTTTGCATGGTGGCATAGTGGCCAAGGACAATAACTGGAAATGCTTTACATTAACTGCACTTTCATAATGCATTCATAGAACATTCATAAGCAGCAGGTACATAACATCCTGACATCCCTTAACAGCTTTAATATACATTAGTAACAGACATTATAATGTTTGTTATTATTGTATAATGTTTGTTATTAATGTATATTAAAGCTGTTAAGGTATGTTAGGATGTTAAGGTCTTACTTACATGCTGCTTATGAATGTTCTATGAATGCATTATGAAGGTGAAATGAATGTTCTATGAATGCCTAAAGAATTCATTACAAAGGTGCAGTTAATGTAAAGCGTAACTCAATAACTTCCAGGAAGGACAACTAAAAGAAAGGGAACACACTGAATAGGACAGGAATGACACAGAAGGACACACGTACGCAATAGTTATAGAAGAGTTTGTTGTGTTTGCAAATAAAGATCTACAGAGAAAAGATAAGCTAAAAAATGTAAAACACAGATATTCACAACTCTAACTGGACACGGATGATTGTGACCATGATAATTAAATAAGGTCATTTTAACCTTGCTTTTTAAATCCACAGAATTTCATATTATCCCTTCACTGCCTGCATCTGTTTTTATTGTTATGTACATCTTTAATAACTGTGCATCTTTTTATTTCGGTTTTATTTTACTTATCTTTTATTATTGTGGAGGGAAATAAATGACAAGAATATATCACACTGTATACTGTTCATTGATATTGCCTTATTAAAAGTGATACATTTGTGTTCACATGTACAGCCTTTTAAAATGTTTTCTGCAGTATAATGTTCTAGAGATTCACAAATCACATCACATATATTCTGATCAAAAATAAAACAGAAAAAATAACAAGCCCATTGGGATACAGCTGTTGGACAAAAAGAGGCATTTAATGCTTGTTGCTTACTGTTTCTTTTTTAATAAAGAAAAAACACAAATGTCCGTGTCGACCATAAAGTACAGTATTATTACAGTTACTCTTCCGAAGAATATGGCACTTTTCTTTCAGCGTGGCACAGAGAGAGACGGCAGACCACATTTTCTGCAAAGGAAGGACACATGACTGATGGATGTCGCGGAATCTGTCACCGTTCTGGCTTCTCTTCTCACTGTTTGCTCCCTGCGATTCTTTATGTTCCCTTTTTTCACCTCCCCCCTCCTGTTGCATCCGAACTGTAGTTTATATAACACATAAGGCCAAAGACATTCACTGGCCCCTTCAAGGCCCCGATGCCCAGTGCAGACAAAGTGATTGGATACACAGGTACAACATCCATCTTCCTGCTGCTTATCCAGGACAGGGTGACGGGCAGCCTGGAGTCTGTTACAGGCACCCAGCACCACCAGGCAGCTGAATCCTGGCCGGGACGCCAGCATGTGCAGACGCTAACACATTATCGGCAATTCAGAGACGCTAGTTCGCCAAACTGCATGGCATTGGACTGCGGGGGGGGGGGGGGAACCAGAATATGCAAAGGAAACTAACGCAACACGTGGAGAGAACACACACACACACACACACAAACCCCCAGCCCTGGAGGTGTAACGTTATACTGCTATTCAATGAGGCACGTCACTGAGGATAGCAATAAGAAATGTGTAAGAGATGTGACTAGTGTATCCTGTTTTGTTTCCAGATGGGCTTCTTTATGTACTGGAAAATGTTTTAATCAAAGCTTGCGCTGTATACATTGTTACATTTCAAGTGAAAGCAATTAAGTTTATCATGACATTAATAAAGCAAGGAGAAATGGCTGAACCCTCTGTACCCAGTAACAGAAATCATGTGAAGATCTATTTTGAAAGCCAACAGGTGTAACAGGGGTGGCAGTCTCTGTCTTGTGTGAGGCGTTGGAGATATTGGTTGGAGAACCGGCTCAGTGTCTTCTAAGCAAGTTTAATGTAAGAACGCTGTCATGTCCTCCATACCGTGGCAGTGGACACGCTTGCCTTTAAGGATTCATGGGGTAAGAAAATTAAGTTGTACTTTCATTTACTATGACAGTAAACTTCGAAATAACTGTAATTTTACATGCCAGCAAGTTTACTAAGGAGCTGCTGGCTTAATTCATGGAAGCATGAGATATGCTTAGGAAGCCTTAAGAAAAACGACCTTTAACCACCAAACTGAAAATCAGAAAGGAAAGTTCATCCTTCCAGGTGAAAACAGCAGCCTCTCCTCAGAGGGCATTACCACAGGCACGCTCAGCTTTCCCAAATCCTCTCAGCCGCCCTGATTTATGACCTAACAAAGTGTTCAGTCCAATCAGAGTCAACTGGGGTTCATTTCATAGCCACAGTTGAAGTTAACCCACCCTCATGGCATTGCTCTGCCTGCCAATGCGAGGTACAGACTGAACAGTGACTGTGCCCTGTAACACACCTGTTAAAAGACAGTATTTCAAATAAAGTGGTGATGATGCACTTTTAAGTCTTTAAGTAAAAGCCTCCTGATAGCTTCAGCTAATGGGTGAGGAAATATTGGGTTAGGACACCGTGGTTCAGTACAAATTATGAATTGTCAGACTCCAAAGACATGAATATGAATGGGGGGGGTGCTGGTGGCGTGCGGCTCAGAAGGTGAGCACTCTGGGTCTATGATTGGATGACTGCTGGTTTGAAGCCCCGCGTCACAGGAGTGGTTTCAGCACTGGGTCATTGAACGAGGCCCCTAACCTCTGGTTGCTCCAGGGATTTTTCCACCCAGCTTATTCAAAAATGAACATCTGCTACATGCAAATGAACACAAATATGTCTGATATATCAAAATAAGTCATTTCAATATACACATATAACTATATATACATGTAGTTACATTTACCCTTCAAGTGACTTCAATCGTCACTTTGATGCTACAACTGAAGGCAACTCAAAGATGTTCTGGTACCAATCATCATTAATTATTTCCATTTGGCAATAAACTACTATGTAATATACAGGTTTAGCCAGAAGCCACCTTAAAAAAAAATCATACAATGCAAATAAGTGCTATGGTACACCCAGTGATACGGCTCACACTGAAAGTCATGCTGTGCTAAAATCTCGAGCAGCTAAAAGTGGTATCCACATTACTGACCCGATCTGCTTCTTTTGTTACAGGTCTGTTCTGCATTCACAGCTAAGATGCCACACATATCACTAGCAACTTCACGGCAGTCTACACTATTCTATGGCAATACGGCTACATTTGTGTATGAAGTATCATAGTTCCTGTGGTATAGCATTACATTTATTGTATGCGTCTTCAGTCGGCGAGTGTTTGTAGAGGTGGTGACCTCGATAAGCAACTGTGAGCTGGACCGTGATACACTTCCAGGTAATCATTGTCCATTCAAATGTTTTGAACAGGTCTGCCTCCAGAGCAGCCCACGGGACATTTCTGAGTAATAATATCAAGTTGAGAAAATGAGTAAGTTTAATAAGACAAATGGAAAAAGACAAAAAAATAAAGCGATTCAAGATTTTCACTGCAGGGTAATCGTTACAGAATAAATTACCCGTAAACAGCACTGAATATTAGCAGAGGAAAACAATGAGGAAAGCCACACACGGTTATTCATTTGCAGGGAAACGGACCGGTGACCCCAAAACTTTCAAACAGTGAATCGCTGGAGCTCATCCTGCCTATTAAGAAACACGTTATTATGACTGAAATAGCTTAGATTTCTCCACTGACATGGGTCACCAAATAGGCCGATATAAATAGGCCTGGCTACATCAACAGGCTCTTCAGTCAAACACAATAGGGCCTTTCAGGGAAATTAAACATAGAAATCCTACAAGACATAAGCCCGTGTGCTTTGATAGAGAATGCCAGAGAGGGCCAAGCAGAACTTTTACCACGTGGGAGCCAAACACTAGCTGCTAGCTGTACACAAGAGAAAATCTCACCGAATAAACAACATGGTCAAATTATCGGCTCAAGAAGGTAGCCATTTCTGGCACGAATCCAGTGCCTATACAATTTCTGTCCATATTCACATGCGACAGTGTTTCATCCAGCATAGGGGTATGATGAGACAGTGTCCTCACCCTCTGGGTATTTGTTACCTGTTTGAAAGAGGGCTTTTGTTCTGGGCCCAGCTGCTGCTGGATGCTGCTTAAACCTTCACAAAGAGCTCAGTGTGAGCGAGATGGTGGGACCCTTCACCGGAGGATGCGGGAGGAGAAGAGAATGGAATCGCCGTCTTTGGCACCGCCCAGCAGAGCCGTGGAGTGGCATCTATGGAGTGGGCCATCCTGGGGGGGGGGGGGGGCGCAGGGCGGCCACTCGTGATTGCAGGAGGTACGGCAATGGGGAACGTAGATTAAGAGGCTTTTAAAGGCCCCACCAGAAATTTCAGGCTAGAGTAATACCAGCAATGCTTTCTACACAGCGGGCCAATGAGGGCCATGCACCTCTGGACGTAGAAACCTTCCCAGGCGATATTTTATATGGCAGGAAAATGGCAATAATTTGCGGCTCCAAGTCATGGAAATTTTAATATATTTCTTAAGGAGCAGCAGGAAAAAAATAAGTTACATTTCTGATATGAAATGTGAGATAAGAGAGGGAAACATCTGGCAGATACAAGGGGCTGTGGTGAATAATTCAGAAAGCACATTTACAGTCACTCATAACCACTGGGCGTTAAAATAACAATGAAAACTTTAAATCTATGGTAACAATTGCCTTGCAATGCGTTGCATGTATATGTGAAACTTGCGCCAAGTGGGAAAGACCTAGATAAATGCACATTCTGCATGTGGAAAAGCAAACTGAACACTGGGTCACACAGGGCTGTTACTTATGGACGTATAATGTTGAAGACACCAAACTCACCCTGATACAGTGACTGGAAACCATAAACAAATGAACTGTATGAAGGATCATCTGCCATTGCAGGTCACTGCCAGAGAAGACAGCGCTTGAGTCAAACATCTGAAAAGAGCAACAACCCACTGTTAATCCCTAGTAATAAAACTGTTGTGATTTGCCCTAGCAATAGAACTGCTTAACGTTGGGAATTAGAAATAAGCCTCACAATGCATGGCAACATCTCCAAAAACTGCTTCAAATTAATAACTATGAGTCCACCTGGCCAGTAGAGGGCAGCACCTCTCAGCTCTAAAATATTCTAAGCAGGCATGTCCTAGTTTGGTGAACTTCTGGTCCCTATTTAACAAGCTGGAGCCCACAGGGCATACTCACTACTCAAGATCTTTTGTGAATCCTTTGCCTCTCCATCTTGCACTCTCACTCCATGTACATTTTCATTGCCCTCCCAACATTCAACCTATTCTGATTCTGCTAATCACAGGATCCAACATCTAAACCTTTTGGTCAACCACCCATTGGCTGCTCCTGGCTAAGCCCTAGTGGCCATGCAGTGCCTAAGGCTGAACTGAAAGTATCTCCCTACTATTATAGAGGGTGGCTCTGGTCCAGCAGTGCTGTTCTCAGAGAGCCGCCTGTCGCAATTGCACGACAGCCAATAACAATTTCTAGAAGAAAATATAAGTGGCCCTTTTTATCTGGTATGAACGGCCTGTTATTCACAGGACTGCACTGTCCTTGTTTTTGCTCATTACAGCCACTAACACCAACGGACAGCATTAAAAAGCCACAGTCCAGAAAGAATGTGTTGGAAGAAAAGAAAAATCAGTTATTCCGCGCTTATTTTTCAAGTACTAGCATTTAACAGGAAACAAGTTCATTTCCATGCAGCTCCCCTTAATCTTTTTTTTTATAAAAATGTAGAAAATTACTTGGTGCGAGGGAAGTACAATCTAGAGACAAATCTAGGGAACATGACTAAAGCCATAATAGCAAATAACAATAGGTTCTAATGCTAGAGAAATTCAAAGGCAGGTGCATTTTTTTCAGCTTAACACTGGAACACAGGCAATGCAGCCTATGGTTTTATCTTTGTCATTAAAATCTCAATCCCATGACAATATGGTGGATTATTTTGCATATAGTGAGAACTGAGTGACTTTTGCATTATTGCTGCAAACAGACTGAGAGGAGGAACAGCTGCTTTCGAGCCATGACACCAACTTCAGGGTTATCTTTTAAAAGGTAACGTTCCATTTCACCCACTTTATTCCTTCAGCCTCGTTGTTTCATTACATTTCGTTCTGCATTCGCTGTAATGAATTTTGCACTGGCGGCGTCATAATAAAATATCGCTGATCGAAAAATATTTATAATTTCAGAAAAAAAGGCTTCCGTCAAAATAACAGGAATTAAATACATGAAAAGGACTTTGAAGTAATCAAATCACAATTACCGACACAGCTATGAAGGTGAGTCATATTAGGTTAAATGCCAATCAGCAGTATGTGGTCGATATAAAAGAGGTTTGACAATCAGCATGTTGACACCTGAGGTTTCAAAGCAACATGAGGCAACTAAGCTCTAAAGAGTCTGCGCCCAAACTGCAGGTGCGTTGGTCACAAAGACTGTGAAATGATTTAATGTGTCAAGGGGAGCGATCTCAAAAATCAAAGAGTGTGCCTAAATACTGATGAACAGCACAAAGGGAAGCAGTGGTTCCATTCAAAGCTCACAGACAGGACCATTTAAACACCATTAAAATATGGACTCATGGTTACCATAGAAATAAATCAGGACCTCTGTGACCCAGTCTCCATAAAAAACAGAACGTCATAACCGTCACGGAGCACAAAATTACGGCAGGGTCCTTGCAAACCGCTTGTGTTTAATGCAGTATCCCAGACTATTAAATTTAAGGTAAATGCAGAAAGATGCATAACAAAGCGAAAGAAACGTAAACCCTGGACCCATGGGTACAGCTAACACATCTGGTCTCGTGAGCCATGCTTCACTATTATCCTCGTATCAGGATGCATTTACATTCTTAGAGAGCCATCAGTCCGCAATATCTGTTGTCAAATTTTAAGCATGATGCTGAATGGCTAATAGTATGGGCAGACATTTCATAGTAGTATTTAGATGTGATGATATGACAGCTGTGCATGGTTCTATAATGGCCAAATAATAAAAGGTCATTTTACAGGACTAGGCATACCCTATGATGCACACGCTACACCCATTTCCCAATATGATAATACCTGCACACCTGGCAAGCAAACTCGAGAATGGTTACATGAACCGCGGGAGAAAGTCAAACACCATCCATGAGCTCCCCAAACATAAGATCTAAACATCTTTCAGGTGAAGTTCTGGAGCACAGAGTATAAAACAGATTTATACGTCCTTTATCCCTCAAGGACCTGGAAGGAGCCACCCGTTGTGCAATAATACATAGATCATATGACAACCTTCCAAGAAGGACTGAAGTATTCTGAATGTAAAAGGCGGCCATACTACTTATTAACTGCTTGATATTAATATATTGTTATTAATATATTCCATTATTCCATCCACTCCTTACAGTTTTATATTTATATATACTGCATATATCTAAAAATAATTGCAAATATGAAATAGGCCAAGGCTATGTTATAAAGTGGCTACCTCTCCCATGTGTCATAACTTAATCATTTGAACTACTTTATTTTTTGTTCATTTTTTTAACCATGCAAAATTAGCTGAATTGTTTTTAGTAAAAAAATGGAATTTGCAAGAGTATAATAAATTTTTAAAGATCTATTTTTTAAAATTGAAAACAAAAGTATCTTTTATACAAACACTTGAAAGAACAGCTGAATTGCTAAAATTTTAACTGCATGATATTTGTTCCATGGCACATAAAATATTAAACATATTTTAAACTACTCAATATATTTTTTCCGGCTATAAGTATCCAAGAGGACTGGTATTATGATGGCTGTTAAAGGGAATTTAAAGCTTAAATACTTTGGATTAAAAACCTTCCAAAAGGTACGATGATGTACATAGAATGACTTCAGATCAGCTTGATTAATAAAACTTAACAGAAACACAATATAAACAGGCTATGCAAAATCACACATAAAACCAGACATGCAGTCTGAGATCTTCAAAATACTGCACAAAACTGTGCAGCCTTTAGACATGTCATTGCATTGCATTAGCTGGCAACCGAAAAAGGAATAATACAACAAATTGTAATTCTGTTTTGTACACCGTGTCAGACAATAGAAAAATGAACTGTCATCCTTCTCAGAAAGAGTCTTTTCATTACATTTCAGCGCAATTGTACAATGTATCAGTGACATGAGAAGAAGCCTTTTACGTCTGTATTCACAACAATAGTGGGAGAACTGCAAGTATTCCTAACGAGATTCTAAAACCATTTTGTTGCATAGCTCTCGGTTGCCTAAACTTAACTTTGGAACATTTATTTTCAAGCAAAACTGAACCACCTCAAAAATGAAACTCTAAGATTCTCTTGGCAAGAGATTAACCAAGAGTTCAATAAGAAAAATGATACACTGCCCCCCGGTTAGCTCCTAAGCACCAACTGGAAGTAGATATTGTTTTTAAAGGAATTAAATGGATTAAGAGGCGTGGGGGTGGTAATTATGGAGCATGTGTTTCAGTAAAGCCCCCCTTCTGAAGCTAATGTCATGCAGAAGTGCTTCTTTATGCATGTCCACGTCCCAGGATGGGGAGGTCTGACAACAGGCGTCACAAGTAAAACCTCCACGCAGGCCTATGTTTATTTATTAGTTTCCATCCCTAACCTGGATGAAAGACATTCCAGAGCTTCAGCACAGGGGCTGTAAGGTTAATGCTATCGCACAAACTCTGCCTTTGGCTCTCTCTGTACTGGTCGCAGGACCAAACCCCCCAGCGCCCAGCGGCTATCGTGGTGTGTATAGTAGCGATCGATAGGAATATTCGCTAAAAATTACCTTAAGCCCCAGCTGTGGGCTAGCACTGCAAAATGGTTCAGGTGAACGGCCTGGTTTTGTTCAGCTATGTACGCATGATAGATATCTCCATACTGCCTGCCTGCTGCTGCTTGGACTCTTTTCACAAGCACCCCCTGGGGTTTCCTGACGGTGGCCGGGAGTGAAACACACAGGGGAGGCAATAAAGAATCAGACAAACATGAGAAAAATCCAACACTGCATACTTCATAATAAATATATGTGACTTACGGGTTAAATTTCTTGTTATATGCTGGTAAATTGGTTGGTGGAGTTTCACCATATCAGACTTTATGAATGATTTTTTTAGGATGCCTTTCTAAAATATATGAAAAAAAAGGCATGAAGAAAAAACTATTACTGCTTACGCTTAAAAATATTACTCAGCCAATAAATGTATGCAATGCACCTCCATCAAACTGAAAAATTCACCTAAAAATATTTCAGCTGAATTGAATGAATAATTAATGGAATGATTAAGAATTGATTAATTTAGTGCATATTAACTGACACCATATTAAAACCAAATAATTTAGACACACATTATTATCAGTGATAGGACTTAAAAATGATCCGAGGAGGTAATAGAACAACTCTTCAATTGTCCAGGGTAGTGTCTTCCAATCCGATCCTCAGGGACCAATAGATAGTCCATGTTTTTGCTCCCTCCCAGCTCCCTCCGAGCAGACAGTCCACAGTTTTGCTAATGGAGCTGGGAGGGAGCAAAAATACGGACTGTCTGTGAGTCGCCAAGGGCCAGATTGGGAAACACTGGTCTGGGGCAAAGTTGTTACAGTAAATGACAGGATATGATTGTACTACCAATTATGATTATTAGTGGAGGGAGCAGCAGTGTAGGATTTCAATCTGTAGACATATTGCTCCTGGGAAAAAAAAGAGGCTGCCAATAATGTGCATGTGGCTCTTCATGATGCACCAATACAGATATTGTTATTGTTATTAATGAGCACAATAACTCACACACATACCGTTAATTATGTCTTTATAGCTACATTAAATGAGGCTCGTTACACATATTCTTTATGATAATGCCGGTTTCATTCCTACCCAGCAAGGTATCAAACAACACAAAACAGCAGATGAAGTCTGAACTATGACCTTCTCAACATGAGAAATTAACTCTGATTTCCAGGAGGACACACTTTACAATCAATTTATATCAAATTTACGGGTTTCCTTAGAGCAGCACTGGGCTTAAAACACATCAGCTTTATAAGCCAGCTAATAGCAGCAGCACGGTATGAGAAAATTAGGATATATATTTTTCCGCATGGGATTTATTTTTTTTGTAGTATTGTGACAGTACACTGTAAATTATGATTGAGGATGCATTCCGCTTTTGTATCCCTTTCAGAGTAATGACCAGAAATAATTCTCAGGAAAATGCTGCTTCTTCCTATTATTAGCCAATGTGCTTACAAAAAGAGAGAAAACCACACACACACACACACACACACACACACACACGGACGCACACAGGTTTGTAATTACATCTCTGTGGGGACTCTACATTCATTACATTCATTCCTTTGAGGAAAACTCTACTCTCAACATGAGGACCTTAACCTCTACCCAGCCCTACCCTTAACCATAAGTAACCAAACCGAATAAGAAACTTTTGCCATTTTTAAATTTTCCGATTGCATTCATCTTTGTGGGGACCTGAAAAATGGTTACCACAATGTATAATCCACACACACACGCGCGCACACACACACACATCCAATTAAAAGTAGCTTTCATCCTTTTAGGTTTACTGTAGTCTTGGGTCTCCTGCGTAATTCAGGGTCTCGCTGTAATTCAGGGTATAAAACGGCATGATAGCCCATCACCGGACACTTATGCCCACACACACCCACACGCCATATATAACCAATTTTGCTTGTGTGTGTGGGAAGAGGGCATTGGAAAGAAACCAGGAGATGGTAAAAGCCATACCGGGGCCAGATATCCCCCCCCCCCCCCCGCACCACCTTGCCGCTGGTGATAAATATGATATTAATAAGTATGACCATGATAACAAGAGAAGCACCTGTTTTATTATTTCTAACCCATCCCAAGTGGCACAGCAGAGTGCAGAAAAAAACCCTGGCGAATGTTCATGGAGCCCCTTACCCCCCCACCTCACCTAGCCGCTTGATAAGTACCCTGAAGCCTGCGGACTATACCTTTGGATCATCGTTGCCTGCTATGTTATTGCTCATTAATTTGAGTTCACCGGGGCATAACGAGGGCAGGAGACATTAAATAGCGTATGTTACGTGACAGCTGCAGAGGTAGGTCAGAGCAGAGAAGAGCAGACAGTCACAGAGACGGGATAAAGTTGACCAAACAGGTCGTTGTGAGAAATGGTGGATGCTGACCAGGTGGCAATAGTGTCACCCCCCCTTCCCCCAACTAATACGTGATTATCCATATTTTTACATGTTTTAACATGTTTTACTGTTATTTTGACATTAGTCTTCTTTTTGGCAAGACACACGCTGGATAGGTTTTAGACCGGGAGACCGACATGGCGATTCTAAAATTTGAATTTCACTCTTCAGTGTGCCTTGGTTTCTGTCTTTATGTGACGCCTCCAAACAAGGCACAATGGAACGGTATTCCTTATACAGAGGGTTGCTTTCCAAGTCTGCCTTTTTTGCGGAGTATCCGGTTTTCTGGAAAGATAGAGTGGCATGCGCCGCAGTCCACCATACGGCACTCGGAAAATGGGAATCCAACGGGGTCCCTAAAGGCATCACACGTAAACTTGGGGAAGGAATTAAAATTTTCTTCAAAGCTGGAACTGAATCTCAAATGCACAAATTAGTATAGCGCCTCTCTGTGCTTTTTGTGACTGGCATGTGAGCAGTTGTCAACAATGCTGGCACGAGCTTCACTGTATTATCTCACATAGGAATCCAAAACTTCATTTTTTAACATATATACACACATGCAAATAAAATACATTCACAGAAAGAACCAAATGCGGACGAAGTATTATTTGCGTTATATTATAAATGGCAACAGTATTATTAATTACAGGTGAAATCAATGGTGGCTGAAACGGAAATGGAAGAACCCACGCAGAGAATGGACGAACTGGGAATAATGTGCGACAAACCAGCACACTTCTGAAGTAATTCCATGGCATCAGTCACCGGTTACATCATCAGAATGGAGTCAGGAAAAGGACACACAGATGGAATCACAGAGCTGCCTCAGTAGGTACACCACGTATCATGGACCAAACACTGCACTTCCCATCAGTGCAGTTATCGCAATTAATTTCACCTACCTTTGCAGCATCTTGGCAAAGGTTTATTTGTATTAGTTTTTTTTTAGCAGTTTCTAATCTTGCTGTTCTATTTTTGGTGCTATAAAGAGGTCAGTTTTACTGAATTATTTGTAATTTCCTTCATATATTCAGCTAGCTTTAGCAATACAGCTGGTTGAGACGTCACGCCGTGACTAAATATATCCACTTTTAAAAGGCCTACCTTTTAAAAGTTCTGCATTATCTTCTGAAACTCCTCAACAGAAACATTCTTTTGGATGGAACAAAGTCAACTTCACCATAATTCTTTCCATAATCACTTGAAACTTATAGCTTATAATTGTTCCCTTATATCACAAGCTAGAAAAGCATATTTGATGCATAATGATGCAAGTCATTAAACTCAGAACCAAACATTAAACCTAGAATTAAACTTACGATCTAGCCACTGCGTCCTATTCATTTCAGTCCTGCATATATTGTTCTTTCATCTGCAGTGTAAATTGGCTCGGAAAATACCCACGGCATTACAGTCGTCATATATATAAATGTTGCCTGTCCTGTATTTCAATTTTAAACAAATTATGTACTGAGATTCTTTAATTGGATCACTTTAGTGTGTAATGCAGTACAGTAGGCTACTACAGGCATTGCAAACATTTACAGACATTTACATCTCACAAGGGTCCTGAAAAAAGATCAACTCAATGCTAATAATTATGGATATTGGTCATTATTAAGGTTAGTTGATGTGTTTAACATTCTACTCAATTTACAGTAACAGTTTTTATTCTCTGGACATTCCTACTATATGTGGTGAGCTTGTGTTTATGCTGGAATAACAAATTTAACCAAGCAGTGCAACTGAAACAAGCACAGCTGAAATATACATTATTTCATTATTTAGATTACTTATTAACCAGCAAAATCATGTAATATACATACCATATATACTACAGTTGGTCAAGGACAGATAACTTCATAGTTATTTTACACAGGGAACAAAAAAAGGCATCTCACTGAAAGTCTACCTTTAATCTTCCTGGTTAATCGATTCTATTGTCATTATACATCTCCCAGTTCCTAATGTCTGCATGTTGAACAGAAATGTTCAAATTCAGGAAAATATGTATTAAAAACAAGGGCAAAAAAAAGGAAATCATTTTTGATACGGTGTTGGGTTTGAACATGGGGAGAAACAGCCAGAGGCGGGGAATTAAAGTTTCTATTGGAATCTCAAAGAAGCAATATGAATTTTGTGTGTCTGGGGGGGGGGGG
>JABFEA020000017.1:13486290-13503373 GCA_019775915.2 Cyphomyrus plagiostoma | reverse complement strand
CCCCCCCCCCCCCCCCCCCCCCCCCCCCCCCCCCCCCCGCCTTTTTTTTATCTCAGAAGATTTGTCCAACCTAATATTAAACACATTTGCTGATGGAGCCTGGGTACTTAAGTGTTTGCTTCCCCTGACAGTTGACTAACTAATTTGGGTTGCCTGAGGCCTCAAACGGAGCGGCTGCTTTTCTGAGCAGCGCATGATACATGGCTGGGCTGTAATGTGTTTAGGCGGGGCTTCTGACAAAAGGGGGGACTACTCCAGCAAGTCTGATAAAAGTCTCATTGCAGAGCACAAACTCCAGACATTGATCTGAAATAAATTAAGACTGATGATCAGTCAATGACGATTTCCATAATCATTATACCTTCAGTAATTCATCAAGGTAATGATATTCGTGTCCCTAATGTCACATTTATCCTGTTCGAGGGGAGCAATGCACACGCTGTGATTTTTAAAAGGATTGATTACACACAAACTGTTTTTTCCTCTGCCTGTGAGTGTGGGGCAATCTGTTATTTAGCCAAAAATAACAATAACGGGAAGGATAAAGGCGATGCAATCTCTTTTTTTTTTTTTTCATCTGACTTCCCTCTTCTTGCTGGCTCTCAGCAGGGATGCAAACGCAGTAATAACCGTGGTACATTATACTTACGCAGATTGTGGCCTTGAAGAGGGCATTTGTGCAGTGGGATGAACATTTTGTCAAACACAACTTGTCATTTTATCGGGACACATTACTGAAGCTGATAATGTGAAATGGTTTAAGGTACGCAGAGTTGTTATATATTACATATAACTTCTTATACAAATGTACATAATAAAAGTAATTTCATTTCAGGGAAGTGACCTAGACTGTTCACCCTTTAAAGTGCCAGCTCCATGTAGGTAATATACACATCACCGACGGCTGCTTCAACAGGGTAACGTCATTAAAATCATAGACCATACATGTAAAGATCAAAGTCTGCATGCAAGGATACCTTTTGTCCCACGACACGTTCATCCAAATCTGTTGGCCATATATAGTTCCCCTGCTGGCTCAGAGGGCTGCACTGCCACCCAATGCCTCCAGGGCGGCGACTCTGGAACCCGCCCTCTTCTCTGAGTGTCTCTGCATTTTGCATCTTCTCCTTACATTATTCTGGTTTCCTTCCACAATCCAAATGCATCAAATTAGGCAAACCGGAGTGTCTAAATCGCCTGTAGTACTTGAGCGCGCGCTGTACTGTGCCTGGCGATGCACTGGCATCTTCTACAACCCCGTGTCGCCTGGGATAGACTCCAGGCCCACTTAAACTGAGCATTAGATAAGCAAGAAGAAGATGGGGGAATATATCTATAATAGAATGTCTATATATATATATATATATATATATATATATATCATAATGCACATACATTAATTGAAACACAAACATTTATGTCTACATTTTAAGTCCATATTCACTTATGAGTTGATGCAAACACACACGCACATGCAGAGGGACTGCAAGACACGTAATGATTCATCGCTTGATGTGATCGTCATCGTAATGTAATGGGAGGTTTTTTCCGGGATGTTCCACTGCACCTCTGCAATTTATTTTCAGTTTCCACTAATTCAGATTTATGGTGGGCTTGCAAAGGGATGTCATTTGGTTTCGGCTGTGCCATACACCAGCTCCCAAACATTTCAATGAATTCTTGAATATCAATGTTCATTGTAAAGGACTAGAGAAACAGGACCATAAAGTAGGATATACTGTAATCGAGTATCTAGAATAAAAATCAGCTTTGATTACTGGATAATGTTAGCAACAGCCCTCCCGTGGCTAGTCGTACAATAGCTAATACTGAAAGCTACATCAAAATAAAGATATGGAAAAAACACCACAAAATGCTATATGAAACCAGACTTGAAGATACCAAAATGGTCTACGTGCTTTAAGGGAAGAATAACAGGGCACAGATGAAACCAGTTACTCCTCAGATGGGGTGCAATTATCCTTCTCCAAAAAACAAGCGACAATGATGACGAGCTGGCGTGTGCAGAAGACACACAGTAATGCAAACAGAAGTGCAGCTGCTATCCAGGAAGTTAAAAAAAACACTCACTGAATGTGACATAGATATTATGTATTCATTCACAGCCAAAAGTCGCTGTCTGCTATTGTTGCTCCACATGGCTCATTCGAAGGCACCCACACGCTACGATATCGGCTCCCACACACAATTACAAATACATCGTACTGCTTTTAGCAACATGTGCAAAGCCTGTATTCGGGCAACAGAAACATTTTTACATGAATAAACATAACAGCACACTGACTATCCTAGATGCATATCATTGTTAGGCAATCCCCTCCAGTAAGAAGCAGTGTGCATGTGAAAACCCATTCATTTACAACAGCAAACCCACCCAACCTTTACTACTAAACACAAATGTAGCAAATTTGGTTTGTAATTGTGTTGTTACAATAGGTTTTACATAATACTGCTAATACTTACATCACTCACAGAACAGATTACAGTAGAAATGTGGAAAATGGAAAGAAGTAGTAATAAGCAGAAGAAAATTCTTGAAAATAGTTATTTAAGAAGTTTTTTTCAATTATAAAGGTAATCAGTTAAATGGCTGGGACCATAAAATCAACTGGACAAACATTAAAGTCAAATTAAACATGTTAATACTACCGGCTGTTAGACGCCACTGTGTCCTTTCATTGCTTCAAGTTCTGCTGGTTCATACAGAGCAGTATAATTGTCAGTGTTCTGATTAGCGTCTGCAAATGCATTTGTCAAACATCACCATGGGGGAAGGCGAAGAAGTCAAATGGTTGTTGACTTCATAAATCAGGCAAAGGGTACCAAAAATAAATTAAAACGCGCCAAGTAAATCACTTTCTGCTAACGCAACAATCATTTAAACATGAAAAGAAAGGAGGCGAATGCAGGACACGGACGTGCAAAGGGCCACAGTTGGAGAATGGCATGCACGACTTGGCAGGGTTTTTGGGTCACTAGGTTACCAAATACACAATTGGGCTGCACCTCCCTGCCAGTAAGATGTTTAGAAGCATTGTGGGAAAATGCTTTCAATGAGATCAACTGACAAATGTAATTTCTTTTCCTGGCACTGGCACAGTAAACCCAGAGCACCAGTCAGGAGACATGTAACACTGAGCTCTTTGGCTATACACACTACCACTGGGGCTGGTGTTAAATAAAGGATACGTTTACAGAACAAACCTGTTAAAGACAATCATACCTACTATTGAAATATGCTGGTTAATCTTTGGGACTGTGCTTTGGAGAATAATGGACCGTTGGTCTGGAGGCCCAGCTTACCATCCATAGCATTATGAATTCTACTGAGTGTCAGGACTGACAATGGAAGGAGCGCAGCTGGAAATGTCTGATACAGTCTGTGTACAGTTATTCAGTTTGCTTCTCCCTTATTCCCAAACCTAGCAAATGCACTCGGACGTAAATATCCAAGCTATCCTACATTGCAGTGAAGCCCCTCCCTCAGCTAACTGAAAAAAGTGTGGAGAAGATTTTAAAATTGAGGTACTGGCGGTACTGATGTTTCACATCTCCAAGACTGGGGGTTGGAATCTCTGCCCTGGGTATATGGAATGTGCCTGTTCTTCTTATGTTGTGCAGATTTTCTCATATAGACCAAAACACACATGCAGGTTTGCCGAGTTTGGTCATCTGGCTGGAGTGGGGTTTTCAATTTGAGGCAAGTCTGCACACGCATTTACATAACAGTTTCGTTACATTGTAAACAGTCGGCAGGGTTTGTAAACTTCCCCAAAAATTTCATGTAGCTAATATTAGGTTTATAATGGAATATACACTACATATACACTACACGGTCGAAAGTATTGGGACCCCTTGCCATCACACCTACAGGAACTTCTATGACACCCCATTCTGAATCCATAGGCATCAATGTGGAGCTGGTCCCCGTTTGCAGCTATAACAGCTGCCACTCTTCTGGGAAGGTTTTCCACAAGATGTTGGAGCGGTCTGTCGGAATTTTCCCCCATTCATCCAGAAGAGCACTTGTGAGGTCAGGCACTGATGTTGGATGTGAAGGCCTGGCTCACAGACTCCATTGTAGTTCATCCCAAAGGTACTTGATCGGCTCTGTGTGGGCCAGTCAAGTTCTTCTACACGAGACTGACCCAGCCAGGTTTTTATGGACCTGACTTTGTGCACTGGAGCACAGTCATAGTGGAACAGAAAAGGGCCTTCCCCAGGCTGTTCCCACAGCTTCAGATTAAGCATAGAACTGTCCAAAATGTCTTGCCATGCTGAAGCATTAATAGTTCCCTTCACTGGAACTAAGAAGCTTAGCCCAACCCATGAAAAACATCCCCATACCATTATCCCTCCTCCACCAAACATTACAGTTGGCACAATGCAGGCAGGTAACATTCTCCAAGCAATCTGCTCATCCAGATCAGACCACCAGACAGAGGAAGTGTGATTCGTCACTCCACAGAACATATTTCCACTGCCCCAGAGTCCAGTGGCGGCGTGCTTTACTCCATCCGATGCTTGGCACTGCACTTGCTGACGTGAGGCTTGCATGCAGCTGCTCGGCCATGGAAGCCCATTCCATGAAGTTCCTGACACACAGTTTTTGTGCTGCGGTTATTGCCAGAGGAAGTTTGGAACTCTGATGGTTATTGAGCCATCAGAGAGCTGGCGACCTTTACTCACTCTGCACCTCAGTATTTGGCAACCCCGCTTTGTTACTTTGTGTGATTTGCCACTTCATGACCGCTTCTGTTGTTACTAAACACTCCCACTTTGTAATAATACGACTTACAGTTGACTGTGGAAAATCTATCAGTGAAGAAATTTCACAGGTTGCCTTGCTGCAAGGTTGGCATCCTGTGACAGGAACACGCTTGATTTCACTGAGCTCTTTAGAATGACCCATTCTCTCACAAATGTATGTAAACTGGACTGCATCACAAGGTGCTTCATTTTACACACCTGTGGCAATGGGACTGAATTAAACATCTGAATTGATTGAGAGGTGTGTCCCAATACTTTTGTCCATATCGTGTAGATTTGCTATAAGATTTCTTGTATAAGCATGAGTGTCTGAAAGTGTGCATGCAGTTAGACTAACTGATATCCTTTAATTACCCATAGATTATTATTGTGTGTGTATGTACTGTATGAGTGTGCGTGTGTGTTTCTGTGTGTGTGTATGTGTGAGTGTGTACGTGTGTTTCTGTGTGTGTGTGTGTATGTGTGAGTGTGTTACTGTGTGTGTGTATGTGTGAGTGTGTGTGTATGTATCTGTGAGTGTGTTTCTGTGTGTGTGTGTGTGTGTGTGTGTGTGTGTGTGTCTGTGAGTGTGTGTTTCTGTGTGCCCAGGACTGGTCCGCACTTTAGGTGACACAGTTAATTTCATTAGGAGGCACAAAAGATACCATGTGCTACTGAAATGATTTTAACATGGATGAACTGACCAAATTTATCCTTGGCGGGGGGGTAGGGGCTCTTGAACACCCAGGCCGTGTATGTGCCTTGTGATGGACTGGCACGCAACTAAGGATGTATCCCAGCCTTGTGCCCTATGCCCCCCCCCATACAAAACTCAGGGGATGAGTGATTGGTATATGGAAGTACCTTTACTTCTTTCCCTCATCCGCAAAACAAATGGCTCTCTTCACTGTCCGGCTAAGAGTAATTCTTACTCAAAACCTTCTATTAGCAAACATCTGCAAAAATATACTGCAAACTTCTGCAACGACACCGAAACTCTGGTCTGGACTGAAATGAGCAGGACAGACATGCAATCCAAAGAACTCAGATAGCTCTGTATTGCTTACCTTGCATCGGATGGACACACACATGATTAATGCTGAAAACAGTGCTTCCAATAATTGCACACCTTTTGGAAATAATGTATCATTTCATTTGATAATGTTCAGGTATCATAAAGTCAAGACAGGCCATTCTAGAGAATGCTATTTTAGTTCATGCCATTTCAGGTTATGCCATTTTAGGTTGACAGGAGTTGACTTTGACTTGGTACATAATAATAACAAAATTAATTCAATATGGCTGAAAAACAGTTTAGTGCTGGTATCATTTTGATATATTTGTTTCCACTCATCATTATGTAGGGCCTGAATGAATATTAAGGTGACTTTATATATAAACAATTGCTATCAATGTTAAAAGGGTGTTAAATTGATTGTGACATGGTGCATGTTGACCCAGGACAGCACACCACTAAATATTAAACCAATATTAAAACTTCATTACATAGCAATAAGAGTGGCATGGTGCTTAATTGGTCAGCAGTAATGGCAGACTGCAGCAGAGTCTGGGGTGTGAAGCCTACCCACTGGTTCATGTGTGTGTTCCCTGCCATGGGTGTGTTCCCTGCCATGGGTGTGCTTTCCTGCTGTGCGCGCCTTGCTTCCCGGGATAAGCTCTAAGCTCAGGACAATCCTGTACTGGATAAGCAGTTATGGATGGATGGACATGGAAATAAGTTTTATAGGAAAGTTATAAGAACTTTGGAAATAATAGCAACATTCTAAGGCGTAAGGTAGGAAAAGTTGGCACACAATCCTCCACAATAGTCAATCTTGCTGCTCAGTTGCACACATTGTTTTCCTATGAACACTGTTGAATTCAACCTCTGGTATGTACAAGTTACTCTGTCAGTCTGTGGAAATGATGAAAAGGAATTTCCACACCTTCATATTGGTGCTACACCTGTTTTGCTGTCATATATTGAAGACTTTCATTAAGGTGACAACATTGGGTGATGATTGGAGGTTAAAAATGACACTCGGGCATTTTAATGTGATATACCGGATCTCTCTCACTAGTGAATTCGTGGTTGGAAGACGTACGGATGGATATCCTTCACCTTTTCAGTAGCTATCAAGTAATGAATGAATTAAAAAATATTTATTATCAATATATTTTTTTCACAAAATGGGGACTACAGTTAGATTTGTAAGGCCGTATATTTCAGCGTATAATTTTACAATTTATGATTGTAATCAAAGATTAAAAGTAAACAAAAAAAAAAAAATATATATATATATATATATATATATATATGTTCTAGCTATTAACAGAGACAATGTTTCTATAGTTTCTCCCAAGTTGACTCTAAAAGGCACAGACTCCAAATTGTAGGTTATATGGACATATTTTTTTTCCATTGTAGGGAATAAAATATGAAGAAACGGTAGCTGTAAAGAGAATCGCGGCTACCAGCATGTGTTCCATAAAATGTCACTTTTGTGGTGTACAGGCTGGAGCAAGAGCTACTGAGGAGAAAAACAAACCATCTTCATTTACAGCAAACACCCAGCTCTGCAGCATCCTGCACCAATACATGATAAAAAGCCAGAGCATAGCTATCATACATTAAATTTGTATAGGAGTGATAATTACCTCGTTACTCCTCAATAAATTAGCTGCTGTGTTGTTTTAAATCCGTTAGCATACAATAGGCTCAAGTCCAATCTCAAAAATTAAAAAGTATCGGTGTGTAAAGATGAAAGTATTTCTTCAGAATGCGCTGCAAACATTGTCTGGTTTTACTCGCAAATGACGAATGAAATTCTGCGATGGGCTGGCCCCCCGTCCAGGGTTGTTCCCTGCGTCGTGCCCGTTGCTTCCGGGATAGGCTCCGGACCCCCCGCGACCCAGTAGGATAAGCGGTTTGGAAAATGGATGGATGGATAACGAATGAAATTCTGCAGCATATATTGTAAGTATATTTGATTAGAAAAAGATCACAGTCTTCATAATCTTATGGGCAATTTATAGGACCAATCAAAGCAGAATAATTATAACAGAGGCAAATCCAGTCAAGGTGACTATAAATTATTATTGTCCAAAAGTCGTTATGTGGCCACTCAGTGGGCACTATGTTAGGTGAAGCTAGCTGGGTCCAGCTAGGACCGATTTCTGCCTGCAGAATCATTTAAAGCACAGACACACTGATCATTCAGAGAAGCCTTTCTGTACTCCTGTTGTTTACGGAGCTGTTATTTTTGCACTTTCGGGCTTTCCTGTTAACTTTAACGAGTCGTTCTCCTCTGACCTTTCTCATTAGCAAGGTGTTTTCACCCCCAAAACTGCTGCTAACCGGATTGTGTTTTTTTTTTTTTTTTTGCTCATCATCATTACCATTCTCTGTAAACTCTAGACATTGTGGTGTCGCAAGTAGGTGGCTGTTTCTGCAATGCTGGAGCCACCAAGGCTGTCAGCAGCAATCGCGCCACATTTACAATTGATTGGATCACACTCCTGAGCCATTGTAATGCTTAGTCAAACAGTAAATTAACCTGCGGTGCGGTAAGTATTCAGCCACATGACTTGATATTTTAACAGTCTGTTAGCACTGATGAGTAGCTGTACCTAATAAAATGTCCACACTGAATGTTACAGCTTAAAGTAACCTTAATACTACTAATAATAACAATAATAATAATAAACGGTGATTATGCTCTAATATCTGGCAATTCAATAAAGGGACATACCTTATATATAATTGTCCACTTGCTTTTAGTACCCGAGTTTAACAATCAGCATATATGACACGATAACCTTGATTAATTACGAGGTAGCATATCACAGCAGGAAATGCTTTTCACTTGCCTGTGTGGATTCAACATAATAAAACACATTTGTTTGGGGATTTGAGGAATAGCTGCAGTCGGTTAATGAATCTCTTTGCATTACAAGAAAAAAGAGAAAACAACAACAATTATCGCATGTACACTGCATATCATTGTAAGTGATACAATTATAATTGCGGAAACTAATTTACGTTTCATAAATAAATACATGGAATAAATGAGGATGAGTTGGTGCTGGAGATTAGCATTTGTGAAAACAGGTCGTTGATGCATCTCCATAAACTGAGATTGCATGAAGAAAATGTATATAGTCGTTAAAATAACTTTAAAGATGGAAAAAAAATGAATAATTTGTATGATTAATTCCAGAAAGCTAAAGTGTATTATGTCCTGCGATATTATAATAATTATGCAAAAACTAATTTAGCTGTCAGTGTCCAAGGTGAAATACATTGTTTTGTTATGCTTGATTTCCTCCAATGAGTGAAGTATCAATGAGCTGCACAAACAGCTCCCATCCATCCATTTCCATCCTCTACAGACAATTTGGAGACACTTATTCACTTGAAATATGTGTTTTTGCACTGTGGGGCTGACCAGAGCCCAAAAGAAAGCAACACAAACTTGGGGAGTCCTCACAAACTCACCGAACCACAGACTTCATCACAGCACAGAGGACATGAGGCCGCAATAGGAATCACTGACCCACCACGCCGCCATCCGAACAGTAAAAAACTAAGACCCAATAACCAGTTACTTTTCTGCCATTTGCCCACATTGTTTTGCATAGAATTGAGGTTTTTCTAACTTGTGTTTCTAACGTCATTTCACCAACTAATCCCTTAGCTTAGATGCATGCTTATGTAAGATGTTAGGGATCAAGAATACCACTGTGTGTCACGAGAGTGAGAGTATCACAAGTTATTTAAATAATTAGGTATAGGGAGAGTAATGGTTCAGGTTGGTGAACCTCACACTGTCAGTAGGAGCCACAGAGACGCTGAACTGATCCACCATGTCCCATTAGTGAAAAACTCAACAAATTGTTTCTCACACGAGCTTGTGCTTCCAGAAGAGCCTAAATGATTTTTTTTTTTAAATAAATAAAAAACATTATTTTGCAGAAATATATATTCCTCTTGGATAATACATTTCTTTTACAAGTTATACTCTGTTCTACATCAGCGCATTGAAATCTGCAATTATAAATGTACTGTGATGGTAATATGGAAATGCTTGTGATTCACACTGTAAAGCCATGGCCGCTTAATCTTTGTAGTAGAGACAAAAAAAAAACTCTTCATGCTCACTAACAAACCTAGTATGTGAATCAGGGACAAGGTGAACTCACTTGCATTCAACAGACAGTGTGATTAAGGTGTTTGCCTGATCTGTGGTATTAGAGTAAGCTCTTTCAGCTTATGAAGAAAGCACCGTCTTGCGTCACCCCATCCAATGGCACGTGTAAGCACACACTGCACTGCGTCATAAGCCCCATTCTTTGCTTAGAGTTGTGCAAATGTTTTGCAGGGAGAGTGGTAGTGCGTTTAATGAACGGGGACGGATGAGGATCACTCTGCCGGCCAATCAGCTAGCGGGGCCGTACAGCTCAATCCAGCAAGGTCACAGGAAGATTATATGTGCCACACATATTAGCGAACATTATGATGGAAGCATTGAGTGATTCCAGAGCAGATGTGTGTAAACTCTCTAACAAGCTGAGAGCAATCATGCAAACAAGTATATGAGTAAGGTATGCTAAACTCCATTTACAGCTAGTGCAGATAAAAAGAGACAATAAAATTCAAAGTAAGATGCATTAAATACTGGCATGGGGTGCACTTTTAAAAATACTTTTATTCTTACTAAAATGCATTCTTAAGAAGCATAACTGTCGATGCAACTAACTGGCGATGCAATCGTGGCATTATCATAGCATTCAGTAAAAACAGAAAAGAACGAGAGAACGATCTTGAGATCTACTGTCATTGACCAAAGACTGATTACTATGATTTGCGTGAGAGCAACCTGGGAACAGGAATTCAACAATGCAACAATGGAGCTGTAAAAATGACAACAGCCAAGGATAAAATGAAGAAAAGAGCAGCTAAGGCTGAAGAAACAAACTCTGCCAAATCCAGAACATACTGTTAATATTATACTGAAGTTATATTCCAGTAATTTGAGGCTGAAGAGAAAAAGGATGCTTAATTTATCCTGGTCTTTATTTCTCCCAAAGGTTGTACCTGATACACAGCAAAGTAAAAAGTTGTGGTGTCTGCAATTCTGCTGTGTTGCTGGCAGCAAGTCCTGATTTTGCCAAATTTGACATGTCCCTGGGTTAACAAGCGAGGGGCTAGTGCTTCAATTCTATAACCAATCACAGTCTTCATTGGATGACATCACCACAACAATTATAACTGTTCACTGCTAAGCGGCAAGCTTCACAGATCTCTAAAGTAACTGTTTTATTATGTGTGCTTTTTGATACGGCATATGTCATAGACAAACACAGACAAAACATAGGAACATGCTTACCTGCAAAAGCTGTATGGAGCAATGTAAGGATGTGTCTTTATTTCATGAGGGTGATAGCAATAACGACAGAAATAATAACGACAAAAATAATAATAACCAGGCTGAAACAATCTTCTGATTAGAAGCACAGAGGCTTGACTTGCTACGCCACGCACTGCCCCAGGGCAGGTGATTGGATGGATGGAAGCCTTGAATTTGAAAATGATGGACCAATGCGGTAATGTCATCCAATGAAAACTGTGATTGGTTAAAGAAGTGAAATGCAAGGCCCTCCCTTATTGACCGAGGGATATGTGAAATGCTGCAAAATCAGCATGCCCGTCACTGTCATGTTGAATATCACAGTCTAATATTTAAAATAAAAATTAGAATATTTTTATAACATTAAAATAGAGAAAAGTGATTTGATGATATATTGTCTGTGCATATTTTAAAGTTCATATTCCATTTGGTTCAACATGCATTTTATATTACAGGCCGTATTTCATGTCAAGACAGGAAAATTTCACTATTGCATCATTTCTACAGTTCCAACAATTTATTGATTAATTTTCTTGATTGACCAATAATGTAAATCAATTCCTTTAGATAAAGAAAAAACAGTAAATGCAACTCCTCCCTTAATCATTAAAACATTATTTGAACTACATGATCACACCAATAACCATATGCTCACAATATTAATGTCTGCAAAATCATACTGGCTATTTAATGACTAAGGTACATAAAAGTAAAACCTATGTGAATTAATTTATTTATTCAGGGAATTTATTCAGTTTACAGAACTAAAGCACTACTTTAGCTTAAATTTCCAAAATGCTCATTGCAGCAGAGATGCTTTCCATGCACGTTTTTGTATTAACCATGAATAAACAATGAACACACAAAAGAGGACAAAAATAAAAAAATTCTAGGGTTTGAAAGCACATATTAAACTTTAAAGTTGTATTTGTTGCATACAGGATTATACTCAGTACAATGTGCATTCTGAGTACAGTTCATTATATTAAACAAAACATCAGCAAATGTTTAATGCTGCCCAAGACTCTAGATTTCCGTAAAGTGTCTTGATCTTAAAGTTTTAATCAGGTTAGTAAATTTCTTTGCCTAGTAAATGGATATATTGTATGGGTATTAGCATAGTGATTTACAAGAATACAGTATTTACAAACCCATAAACCAAACCATAAGCCAAAAACAATGTTAGATATACAGTCCTCACCAAAAGTCTTGAGACACTTGCTTAATTCTGTACAAATGCTGCAAATTTATTGGGTTCATGAAATAAATAACCTGAATAGCAATATTCAACATATCTGCACATATCATGTGCATAGACAATTTCTTTTATTGTCTTTTTTCCATTGACTCATTCAGTTCATTTTGATATTTACTGCAATTGTAGCCGTTGGCTCCCAAAGGTACTAAACACAAATGTTTGATGTTTAATGTCACTGTAAAGGTGTCACTGATTAAAAACTTCCAGTGACACTGCTTGTCAATGAACTTTTTAAAGCAGAACAGCTCTTTCAGAACTATAATTTGGGTTTTGGTTTATTACTGCTAAAAATGAATGTTTTACTTAAAACTACTGGTTGTTTTTAATGTGACATATATTTCTGTAAAAATACAAATTTAAACGATATTTGCTATAAAAGCAATACATTTGCAATACTTTTACTGAATAAAGCAAGTGTCCCAAGACCTTCTGTGACCACTGTATATAATAAATTCCTAACTGGATATAAAAATACTTATATTATTGCATTAATTGTATAGCATAATGTAACAATTGTTTGTTTCGTGTGTGCGTATAATAAGGCAATTAATATTAATCGGTAACAAAATGATTTTTCAGCTATAATCACATGGGTTGCATCTAAGCATATATTTGAAGCCCTATGTTTCAAATCCGACGTTACTGTCACATTCCATACCACACTGAGATATTTAGACCCAGAAGCATCTCATTCTGGAAATTACAGAACTTCACAATAATAAAAAAAGACTTTAAAAATGCATTAAACCGAAGAAGCAGCAGTGCTCTAGCAGTGCACTAAATGTTATTAAAGATATTGATTCGGTAAATTGTGTCAGACTGGGACTTGGAGTAACAATCTCCAGTTTGGTGGCATCTGATTCCAACACTATTAAAAACATTTTTTTTCCCAGAATCCCTCAGGTGTAAGCATCATGCAGAATTCTGAACCAGACTGTATTTCATTACTGGCACCCTGACATAAAAGCTACTTTTTTGAAGCATTTTTTGAACAATGTTGACTGATGAATGCTCTGTCGTTGGCCTCACCGCGACCTGCCTTACTAGTGCTCTTCTAAGCCGTACTGTTCGAAGGGACAGCAACCGTTGGTGAAAGACGGCTCACAGGGCTATGCAGAGACCGCAGGATTTGTGCTACCTTCTCCCATCCTCTGTTTCTCATTGATTTTCTCTGATGTGCTTTGAAAGTGCCTTGGTGTTTTTCTTATGAAATTCTAGAACCATAAAAAATGATTATTCCACTTGCAGAAGGGCAGACAAAGTAATAGTATACGTCATTTATGTGCACCTAAATTAAATCTGGCATCTGTATGCTTACGCATCACTGTTCTGCTTTTTTCTTTAGTGCAAATATCTGTGCTCTTTTCGATTTCATTATTAGACAAAAATTATATCTACACCAATAGACATTAAAATTGCAAGATTTCCAAGCTTACGAACTCGATGATGACAATCAACTATAGCTAACTGAACAATTAGTGTTTTCTGTGGGATTCAGTTGTAACTGCAACAATGTTTTTCATCACACATTTAAATATGAATAAGGACATGTCAAAATACACAATGATGCCGTCAATAAAGCCATGCGTCCACCTGTGCTTCAATTTTCAACCACCCTTTATTTCACTATGCCCGCAGAGACTGGGAGTATTTCCCACGAAGGACAAGGCAGAATGAAAGGGTTCCACTGAAACGTATTTGTGTATAATTTATTTCTAAAATCATTAATAAACAATAAATAGAAGTAACTGACATAACGGCTCAATAGTTAGCATTTCTGCATCCATTCTTTCAGGTTGTGCACTGGAATCTCGTGCCAGCATTGGGGTGGGGGGGGCCTTTGTGTGGCACCCACATGTCCCTTCTGCATCTGGCTAGATTTCCTCCTAAACTATAAATATTTTCTGTACAGATGAATCAGTAACTCAGCAGTTTACTGCATTTCAATGGAGCTGAGAGTGAACTAGCATCCACTCAAAATATACTCTCCTTTAAACATCATGTTTCCCAGAACAGACCAGGACGTGTTATAAAATAAACTGGGAATTTTCAACACAGCCAATGACTGAGCTGTTTGGGGAAATACACGTTATGTACTCAGGGATAAAATTACGCAAACATCAAAGACATTTACTATCAAGCGTGTTGATGTTCGCTTAGCTATATATTTGTCCACATCAGGTATTTAAAATGTTTCCCTACATTTTTAATACACTGCAACTAAATTGATGCATAATAAAAGTTTCTAAACCTCAATGAAACCAATTAGATGAATAATTCTAACATAATACAAAATGATTAAATTTAAAAGCAATCAAACACAATCAACTTATGCAAATGAGAGGTAAGGTGGGGTTAGAAAGGGTTAAGCATTGCTTGAGGTCAAATAAATAACTCGGGGCTTCCAAACAGCTCAGACAGCAGAGGCACATTTTATGAGCGCAGGTTGAGTCCTGTTCCTTAGACGACAGCATGTGTCATCATGATAGAGACTGGGATTTCTGCAGAGAAGAACATTTCTGGGAGCGCTTGTGGGGTCCATGGTATCTCAAATACCTGCCACACGTGCATTTCCTACAGAAATGTCGGGAAAGAGAGATATACCACTCCTCACTTGTATTGCAAAAAAAAAATAAAAAATGCAATCAGTGGTTGGCAGGAGAGTATGCCGGTTCACTGCACACGCTTGGGAGAAAACCTTGAGAAAATAATTAAAATGAACTTAGCTTGTAATTATGGAAGATAGAGATTTGATGATGAGGCTGTTTGAAAAATGTTGAATCCTGGAACTTGGTCAATATGTAAGTGCAGGTGTGGACAAAGAACTTGCAATTAAGGAACTCAGCATTCTTATGTCTCATTATCTTCATATTTCTTTGGGTGAGCAGATCTCATAGGGCTACTTGATCAAACACAACAGAGGGCAAAAGCAGCAGGGAGTTCATATAATTGAGGCAAAATTGTTTTCACATGGCAGCAAAACTTTGTTCATTATATTAAATAGGGTGACAGTGATTGCAACTGCATCCAATGCATTTTCCGAGAATCAGAGAGGACAGTGTCCTTGGTTTCTAGCCATTAGTGCCAGATTGTTAGACGTCGGTTACTTGCCACACAGAAGTGAAAGGGAAAGATAATCTTTCCTCTCAACACATACAAGATGCCTTGAATGTGCTTTATGTGACAATGAAAATGTCAGAGTCTTTATAAGGTCTTATTTTTACAGCATCCTTCAGAATGAAGTTTTAATAGATATTTACTCACTGACAATAGAGGATACTGCATAAGATACAGAAATAATAACCACCACCCTCCTCCACAGACACACATTACTTCATTTTTCAGAACAATGTATAAATGAGCCGAGTTAAATTAACACCACCGGTGATTACTGTATGTCTAAAATCAGAACTGTACTTGTATAATATTCATTAAAGTGTTAGATGACCCTTTCTAATTTATTTTTAAGGTAAAAACCCTCATGGGGGTAATTTTAATTTCCTATCATTTAATTTACTTATATGAAATGTATTAATGGGATTTGTACTATAGAGATTTTTATTTTTAAGTGGACATACACCTTAGGCATTATAGCTCAAATGTCCTATTATATGAGGTATTTTGTGAATGTACCCGTTATACATCAATCACGCCAAATGGGGAACTAACGACTATAATCCCACAGGATAATGTTTATAAAAAAAGTTAATTGCATTTACTCAAACTTAGAAAGATATCAAATAGATATGTCATATATCTGATCCTGCAGTCCTAAAATAAAAAGCGTGATTGTATCACCAAGCAACCTTAGTTCAGAAAAGATGGATTTCTGAAGATGCATTACTTATCATCCATAAAAACTTTTGGTAAAAAAAAAAAAGTTCAGTAACAATTTCCTCTCCTCTCATTGAGTTGTTCTGTTACAATTAGTACATACTTACAACAGACCTATTGAAAAATGTTACATATATGACAAAATGATGCAATGCTCTTGAAATGAGTATTCAGTGTTTACATCAGGGGTACAATAATGAAAACAGACCTCATGTTCACATCCAGTGTTCACTTTCATAACTTTTGCGTATTTGAAAGTAACTGAAAACACTGGAATGAAATTACACATTTATACATTTAATTTATATTAAATGAATAAACTATGGTTTCACAGCCACCAGGGGACCAGACATGAATACATAACCAGGATTAACAGGAAATGAATATTAATATTAATACATATAACAAGTATACTCAGCTAAAGACAACTACCACCTCGCTTGGTGTTGTTTGTTTGTTCTTCTCAACTCTCTGCCATTTATCCATAGAAAAATTCAGCAAATTTGCTGAAATGTAACAGTCATATCACTGTATCTATCATGTAATTACCCATGAAAATGTATCAGATTTATCATTATTTGTGTTTCCCAACCTGGTCCTCGAAGACCTCCGGACAGGCCACAGTCCTATAGGGTCCTGGGTGGGATCAAAACTGTGAACTGTCTGGCAGGGAGCTGGGAGGAAGCAAAAACATGGACTGTCTGACAGGGAGCTGGGAGGAAGCAAAAACATGAACTGTCTGGCAGGGAGCTGGGAGGAAGCAAAAACATGGACTGTCTGGCAGGGAGCTGGGAGGAAGCAAAAACATGGA
>JABFEA020000017.1:13471901-13485717 GCA_019775915.2 Cyphomyrus plagiostoma | reverse complement strand
GCAGGGAGCTGGGAGGAAGCAAAAACATGGACTGTCTGGCAGGGAGCTGGGAGGAAGCAAAAACATGGACTGTCTGGGGGTCCTCGAGGACAGGGTTGGGAAACACTGCTATACAGGGAGCACTTTACTTCGTCCCCCTGTTTCCTGGACTCACCGTTTCCCTATTCTGGCTTCGAAGGCTTCCTGAGACAGGCTTCCGGGCCTCCACAGATAAATGGTTATGGAAGATGGATAGATTCTATAAAATACCTGAAGAGCTGCAGTTGTACATTATAAGTTAATTCTACAGAAAATGAAGTCATTTGTTCTTTCAGCGATATTTATCAGAAATGTTCATGGTAGACAGAATGTTTTGCCATCATTTGCATGCCAATTTAAATTATGCATTTCATATTTAACAATAAGAACTGCCGCAAACTTTTACAAAAGTACATTCATTAATCAATAGTTAAATCAGAGGTGATAATAATATCCTCAATTTCACATTTGTCTGTTTACCCTCGGGCAAGCCCAGAGTGAAGAAATAAGTTAATTCTCCAATTACCAGAAAGGTCAGCCATGTAAACCTTTGAAAGACGGAACCTTGATATAACCAGAACTGAGACATCAGTCTCAGGAACAATCACATAACTTGGATGGCAATGTTGGTGTCTGCAGAGATGAAAAAGTTTATACAACTACAACTCAAGTTCCCACACTATTCAAGAGAATGCCCTTGATTACTGAATACGCTGGAATGTTTCATGCCTTTCTTGTGCAACTGCTAGTTTGGTAGCTAAACAAATTGCTGAGGATTTCCTGTCCGAACACACCAAGGCAGGCTTCCAGGTTCGCTCCATACTGACAAATTATCTTAAGACGCTTAATGCTTTAGTGTATAAGGGCAGTACCTGACTCTAAATAATAAAATTCATTTACAGTTCCTTGAGAAGCCCAGTTTATATACCTGGAGAAATATTATTTAGCACAGCAGATGATCGCAAACAGCGGACATAGAAGGATGTGACACTGCAGCAGCTCATTATGCGGCTCTTAGATCATGTGATCGTGCTGTTGAAGGACTTCTGGTCATACTCAAATATCATCCGCGACAATTCATTCTTGTAAGTTATCAAGGAGAACATGGCTTCAATCTCTGAGAAAAAGAAAAAAGATGGAGGGGATACCAGACCCAAAGTCTTACGCTCCCAGATTACCTGAGACGGTTCATTGGTGCGTCCTGAAATTTACGCTGCCGTGCCAAGGTTCCCAGTTAACGAGCGGCGCTTAGTATCCCATTAAAGTAACAAGGCAAAATTAATGAAGTGCTGGTGGTGGCATGGGCTGCTGTGGCTATTTGTAAAAGCAGCCTCTTTGACAGCGGCCCACCCATTCCCTGTCAATGATAAAATCTGTTACTAACAACATTGCAATATTTGGGGCGGGGGGTGGTTGCTCTGTTTGCTCTGTTTGCTAAGTGCTGTTCATCTCTCACTCCTTATCAAGCTGTGAAAATTGACATTTTCTAACCTGCAACTAAAATACTAATCTTCCAATCCAATGCTTCGGAAAATGTTGCCTCATCCCCAAATTTCATTTATTGTGTCTCCCTTTTATCACAATTCCATGAACATTAAGTTAAAATAAATCCAACTTTTCTATTATTTAAGTACAGCCACACATTGAAGTATTTATTTCTGGTTCCCTTATCTCTGTTTTCCAACTGTTAGTTTGTACATCAGTCCAAATCTTGATAATTCCAAAATAAGTCCCTCTACCTATTTTCCTCTAAATAAATAAACAAACAAACAAATAAACACTTTGCCAGGGTTTTATATGCCCCAGTAGTTCATGTCTGCAAAGTGTCACCTAAATTTCCCCCAGTGTATGATTGTGTGCAGAGGTGGAAGGTTCAGGTCTAGAAGCTACAAATCCAGACCACGGTTCTTTTTCAACCAACCAGTTGAGTATAAACACTTACAGTGACTGAGTGCTCAATTGATTGGTTTAAACAAAACCGTGGTCTGGATTTGTAGGTTCTGGACCTGAATTCTCCACCTCTGACTCTGAGTGTGCCGTTAGAATGGCTGGCTATTGAGGGTCTTCCCCTGCCTTCGGCCCTGAGTGCCAGGCAGGGTAGATCCTAGATGGGACACCGGCATGTCACATCACATTCATGTCATTTCTATGGGCATAACCTGTAACCATAAGTAACCTACATTTAATGTAATACTCTGCAGAGTACACACCCCCATATACACATGTATCAGCAGCCATTTTGAGGTGCTCAGTTAGATACAACGACAAGTTTTATTGGAGCTAGTTAGGTCAAACACTCTCATCAAAGGTACTATGTTAACTTAAGCAGGTAACTATTGAGTTCTGTGCTATTAACCTCTTGCTGTGCCCTCTATATAACATAATGGAGCAATAAAGTGAAAGTATATATATAAATTGTAAAATAAACCCAGGAAAAGCTATTAGGACATTTTCTTTATAGCACCAACCCATTTTCAGGCCTTAAAATATGAATTTGATATTTTTGAACCAAGATTTTTATGACCGTATAGACAAGACAGATTACTGTTAAAGTGAATAACTTATATTTTTTCACAAACTAGAAAGAAACACTGTGAAGACTTAGGCCCCCAGCATGATATGCTGCACCATGTGGTTACACTAATCAAATTTTACGATTATTACTTATGAAACATGTGCAGCGGTCATAAAAGTCATTACAAAATTAGTTTCACCATTATAATGTATTGAACTAAATACTTGGATTGATGAGAAGGCTAATATATCTTAAAAAGACTTTAACTTTGTAATATTAATGCAGTAGGTTTTACACAAGCCACATAAAAGTTGAAAAGAAATGAAATTTTCTGTTGTGCCGGCCCTCCCCCTAACATATTATACAAGGCTGCACAAAGAGTGAGTCCTGTGTGATGGTTTGTTATGTGTCTTAGATGTCAGAATCCTACAGGATTCTGGTGCAACACAAAAACGCTAAATTGGTCTCAGGAGTTAGAGGGAGGTCAGTGATGTTTTTTTTTAAAGCTATTTACGATGAGACATGAATGTACTGTACTAAGTATGGGTTTGTACCACTTTCCATAAACTATTATTCATTGTTTCAACATGACACGTGTACGCACACACACACACGCATGCACATGCACATACACACATGCATTCACACACACGCATGCATGCACACATACATGAATGCACACACACACACGCATGCACACATGCACACACACGCACACACAGTACCAGTCAAAGGTTTGGACATGCCAAGCCGCCTACAAAGGAGGGCGGATTTCTAGAGAGTGAAGGAAAAGTGGCCAATGAGAGCTCAGCATATATGTGGCACCTCCTACAGGACAGCTGGAATAACATCCAAGGAGGACGCCTCATGAAACTGGCATAGAGGAGAAAGTAGGCTTAGCCAGTCCCTGGGGCCACTGGAGTTAGGGACCTTGCTCAAGAGCCCATTGGTGGGATCACTCCACTGACCCCGGGGTTTGAACTGGAAACCTTCTGAGTCCCAACCCACATGGCTGCCCCCAACAAATTTTTATATATTTTTTGTGTGTTTAATAATGCTTTGAGGGGCGGCATGGTGGTGCAGTGGTTAGCACTGTTGCCTCGCACCTCTGAGGCCTGGGTTTCATGTGTGTGGAGTTTGCATGTTCTCCCCGTGTCGTCGTGGGGTTTCCTCCCGGTACTCCGGTTTCCCCCCACAGTCCAAAAACGTGCTGAGACTGACTGGAGTTGCCAAATTGCCCGTAGGTGTGAGTGACTGGTGTGTGAGTGTGCCCTGCGATGGGCTGGCCCCCCTGTGCAGGGTTGTTCCCTGCCTCGTGCCTGTTGCTTCCAGGATAGACCCAGTAGAATAAGCGGTTTGGAAAATGGATGGATAATGTTTTGGTCAGTGCATAATTACATATGTTATTTTACAGTTTTGATGTCTTTATTCTAAAATGTAGAGAACTACAGATAAGCCTTTCCATGGATAGGTGTATCGAGACTTTTCACTGGTACGCTCACAGCTGGCATTACAGACACTGACGTACCTCACTGCACATGTTTAGACTGCAGGAGGAGACTGAACCATAAAGCGAAAACGCCCCAAAGGATCAGCAAGGGCGGCAGCCAAACCTTCAGTGTAGTACGTAGAAATAATCTGTCTAAATTAGGGGACGTCATTAAATATTAAGAGATGGAAATATATGAGGCTTCTTTGGAAGTGATGTAATATTTGCCTAAAGCTTAGTAGAACTTTGTGCGTTAATATTTTATTTATTTGTTTTCTTCTGTGTAACATTTCAATATGTGTAATAAGGGAAGTCAGAAAGTATATGTGCCTTAAACATGACAGCGTATCTTGATCAGAGTCACTTGGACCACATTGCAGGCAGAAGCAGGCAGGATGCTGAGCTACAGCAGTGCATCGCAGGGCATCCAGGCGCAACACGCGCAACGCAGAGGCGGCGATTAGTCTAACTGCACGAATTTGGACGGAAACCAGAGCAGCAAGAGGAAGTCCTCATAACATGAGGAGAACAGGCAAACTCCACAGAGGGAGCGGAGGTAGGATTTGGGCGCCGGGCCCCATCGTTGTGAGGTAACATCACTACTCACCGAGCCAACTAACACACATTTACGTGCAAAGCAATAAGTTTGAGAATTATTAGTACCCCGATCCAGTATTTCATGTAGGGTAATAAGGTGAAGGTAATACGGAGAACACAGTGGGGAAGGTCTTGGATGGTTCCTCTAAACAAGACCTTTCCAGATCCTTGATGTCCTTTGATATGCATTTATAGACTTTTTCAATGTTATCTGGAGTCTGGAAGCTGAGACGGGCATTACAAAAATGTTGACTTTTTTGTAAGTCGGCCATTTCTTTGTTGCTGTTTTTGTCACCCCGCAGACAAGCCGTAGTCTCCTGGCAAGCGCTGTCACGTTTTTCGGCCAAAGCGCCCCCCTCTTTGTCGAGTTCATGATGCCATTGATCTTTACAAGAGCCCCAGGACCAGCGGCAGAGAACGCCCTCCTATCATAAACAATGCACCACCATATGTTTTGGAGACTATGAGCTCCTTTTCCATGCGTGAAACATTCTGATGCCAAACATGCCAACGATGTGCACGGTCAAAAAAGGCAGCTTTGGTCTGATTCGACCACAGTACCGAGCTGCAATCAAAGCCCAGAACTCCAGCTGCTTTCATTTGTTTTTTGCCTGCAATCACAGGTTTCTTCTGGCAATCCTTTCAAATAAGACACTGGCAGAACGTGTTACCAAATTATTCATTTAAGGACTAGGTGACCCCGAGATGCAAGTCTGCAATTCTCTTAGAAGTAGTCAGACTAGTCCATTCCCTGACATATCCAGAAGGTAATTGATTTTTATTTCACAAATTATACCTAGCTATAGAGACAGCAGCACAACTGTATATCCTGGACGGGGTTGTGGGGGCTCGGACCGTCCCCCAGGTAAGGCAGGGCAACCCCCTGGATGAGATTCCAAACAACACTGATTAGTAACAGATCTAGCCATTTCAGAGTAGGCTCTGTGTCTGTTTTGAGGAAATTTGCAAGCTTTACATGGAATTACAGTTATGTTTTTAAAAGACTTTATGACTATTAATAAATACCCTAATAAACTTTCAGTTCTAACACTATTAATTGTAGATTATGGGATCATGTTATTTTCAAATAATTCACTTCGATTATTGCTAGCCATGGGGAAAATGTTCATGAGGAAAGTGTCAACATATAATGTGAAATATTAGAATATTTTAGAAGTCTCCTGGCGAATGAAAGACTTATTTATCGTCATAGCTTTCCTCACAACTATGATGTGCTTTATTAGTGCAAAACTTCTTTGACAATAAATGACATAGTAAAGCAAGTTTTGACTGATGAAAAATAACAATTCCATTAATTTTCTTTTCTTTTTTTATAAATAGAGTAAGGGCTTATATCAAGATTATATGGCTACTAATGAGTTTTGATTGTTCTTGGAAAATGATGTAATTTTAATAAAATAACTGCACGGAAAAGCATTTATAAAAAGACAATAAACCTTCGGGAAAAAGAGCTAGTAGTCAGAGAGAATGAACAGACCTGTCTGCCATAAGCAGTCCTGAAGGACCTGGACAGTGTTTTGCACAAATTTGTTTGAAAGAATCGATACAGAGTTCACAAGTCTGAATTCTGCCTTAGTTCTTTCGCTAATGGTGTACGGCAAAAAATGAAATATCATTAAATTTTTTCACGATAAGAACAGTCTTAAGGCTCATTCAAGACACTATATTAAGGCAATTAGGCTGGAGTGGCCATGGTCTATCATTAGGATGGTTACAGCTAAGGGGCATTGTTAGGCACAAGGTGACAATGCAGAATTTATGTTTTTAATTATCAAAAGAAGTGTATAATATGGCAAATATCCTTCTGTTTGAATAATAATCTCTTTCACAAACAGTTACAAAGGCAGTCAATGCTTATGAACCATTCATGTACCCCATCCACCCATCTGTCCACCCAGAGCACCTGCCTGTCCATCCAGACCATCCACCCGTCTGTCCAGACCACCCACCCGCCTGCCCGTCTGTGCAGACCACCCGCCCCTCTGGCCAGACTAACTGCCCGTCTGTCCAGACCACCTGTCCATCTGTCCAGACCACCCACCAGCCTGCCCAGACCACCTACCCATCCAGCCAGACTAACTGCCTGCCCATCCAGACCACCCGCCCATCTGTCCAGACCACTCGCCCATCTGTCCAGACCACCCACCAGCCTGCCCAGACCACCCGCCCATCCAGCCAGACTAACTGCCCGTCTATCCAGACCATCCACCCGTCCAAGCCAACCACCCATCCATTCAGACCACCTTCCCACCCGCCCATCCATCTGTCCGTCCAGACCACCCACCCACCCATCCATCCACTGTTTTTATGCAGTACCTGTATATGTAAAGTGTCATATATATGGGCAAAAGAACCTTGCTGCATAAGATTCTAGTAGTATGACAAAAAAAAAAAACTTAATTTATAATCTATACATACTTTATTACTACAGGGTAGCAATGCACTTAAAAGTGAAGGGCTGTTGACCAAAAATGTAATGTAAATTTAAAGCCTGCATCCCCTTTTATCACATTATGAACACATAATATTTATATAAATTCCATTATTCATATGGCCACAACAAACACAATGCGCATCGGTATAAATCAGCATATATATCTGATAGCTATGTTGACAAGGATTAATACAAAAAAATAAATCTTAAGAAATTGTTTGATATTCTGCACCTGGTGAAGTAAAATACTCACAGTCTAGCCGGCTCCATGGCGTCCAGTATCTTGTTTTTCTTTTCAAAAATAGCTTTTTTACTTTTTTATACCATAATGTTAAGCATTCTGAAATGCGTCAATTTATAGGGGAGAATAAACGCCAGATGCCGTCCCTAAATTGGCCCTGATAACAAAAGTGCTGTTTAATGTTTCTCATGGGTGATAAGGGCAACTGCAACACTTTTAACGTAACATATTTATTAATCTTCACTAATTTAAAACGAGAAGGAGTGTACCTGTACATTTATTTATAAAGCATGTCAAGGTCTCACTTCCAAACGATTACATTTAATAGTCTGTAATTCAAGAATTTAAATTATTAGTCATTTTTTCAGGTACGTTTCAAAGAAAAATGTATCTCTAATTGACTTGTGGCATAAAGAAAACTTTTGGATGTATCCTGCATCGAAACAAGGAGCAGATCTTTGTAAAGCTTCCCGGCGAGATGAAAGTCTAATTATTTCCACAAATGAAACGAAAGGCTTTAATTAGGCCTGAACAAAATCCGCGGAAGGAGAATGTGCATTGTGATGGATGGAGCCTGCATCTCCTTAGCGACTGCTGATAAAATAATGAAGGGGGGGGGGGGGGGTGGCGTGATTTGTGCGACCAGTCGGCGTTGGGAAGGCACACCTCCGACAGCAGCTGCTACGGTCCCCGTGTCATCATGCAGGATTCAGCTTCATTTCCCAGCCCCCTCTGCAGCTTTGATGTGGTCCCGAACGGTGGGGGGTCCTAGCTGAGCGGCTTCTTAATGCCCCATGGCCCATCCGCCATTTCTCTGCGCCGCCGCCAAAAAGAGGACGCGGTGATAATATTAATGCATAATCGACAGCCGGCCACGAAACAGTTTCTGCTTGTGGCAGAGTGCAGAACTACCTGACATGGGGCCGGGATGGGCAGGGAATGGGATCTTTATGGGGGGGGGGTGGGTGATGTCCTTTTCGGAACAGAACTGACAGCAAATACTATACAGATGCAAAATGAAAATTACTACCGGGGTAACAAAATGCACGCAGAATGAGGAACAGGTGGAAATATACTTAGCATGTCAAACTTGGTCACCTCCCTGTCCCTCCCTAGACTCCCCCCCACACACACACACACACACACACACACACACACACACACACAGACCCTCAGTGTAAGCTAAAGCCCTTCTATTTACTATGAGCGGAAGAGGCTCATTTTCATCATCCTGACGGCGAGACCGGACGTAAGTGAAGAAGCGAAAACGTAAAATGCAGGCAGAGGTGCAGGCAGGCAGCTAGGCAGACCGGGGGGAGCACTGCTTCGTGGGCATGCGTACGCCTATAATTCCCTGCAACGGACTTGGAATCGCAGTACTGACTCTGTGCAGCCTTTCATCTGGTATTCATGCTGAGAAGTGCCTTTTTTCCCCCATGCTTCATCTGGGAGGCTGTCTCAGGGGAAATAGAAAATGAAAGATCATTTTAGCCCTTTGCACTTGCTCTCTGATAATGGAGGTTTCTACTCAGTCTGGCCACAAACAAGCCATAATGACACCGAAAAATATGGAAGCTGGTACTGCTTCTGTAACAGAGAAAAAAACGATGTGTGTGTGTGTGTGTGTGTGTGTGTATATACATTCATACACACACACCTATTTGGCTGTTATGAAATATATTGTATCTCTGTAAATGAAAACATAGTTTAGGCTAATAACACACACACACACACACACACAAAGATATGTTCTTTATTGTTTGTAATTATTAAATATTTAGGTTATTATCCCCTGTAGAAGATCCTGTTTTAACTTCTTTACTGATATAAGTGTACAGCTGTAATGACCTAATAATCCAAAGAGTGAGGGGTGCAGCCAGACCCTTTACAATGGGGCGGCCAGACTAGACCTAATGATTTTACTGAGGTGGCAACCCAGCATCCAAAGACAGGTGGTACAAATGACAAATATCACACTGTGAATTATAGAATTAACAAATATAGGTAAATATAGGTTTTCTTGCCCCTTAACCCAGCAAAGAGACAAATATATGTACATGAATGCATGTTGACATTCATCTCTTTTCTTTAAATATGTCACTTAATCAAGTCTCAACCCCCCCCCCCCACACACACACACACACACTCACACAAACATACACAAACTCCCAGATCCAATAGGACAAATGTTAACACCAAATCTCAAATATCTATACTCAAGATTTCATATTTTAGAACTGTTTATAGATACTTAGCCACAGGATTGTCTTCAACCCATATGAAGGTACTAAAGACTCATTAGCCTTACATCATATTGAAAGATGTTGCACTATTAATTCAATGTTAAAAGATGTGTTAACAATTAACATACCAAATAAGGAAGCGAACATATTCAGTTTAATGCCTCCAAAATGATAAACCATCAAAAGAGTCTAACTGATGTTTGCTCACCTGCTTGTTTGTTGTGGTTAAAGTACAGCCTGGCCGAATAAACGTAAGTATATGCACTAAGGATGTGCAGAGTAATACTGTTTCGATAGTGAATGTTTCATTTTAAAAACTGATTCAAATTAAAAAAAAAAATGAAGCAGGTAATTTGAATGTTTGTATTATTGTGGGGAGCAGCACGGGAATCTGTAGCAGACAGGGCCACCCATAAGGCGGGGGAGGAGACATTCGGGGGTTCTGACGCGAGTGATGTAAAGATCCAGATACAATTTCAAATATGTGGCAGAATACATATCAGTGAATTGACTGCAGTGTATGTTTATAACTGCTTAGCAAATTAGACTGAATGAGCACATAATGAAACATGTCTGGTGTCATATTGCTTTATTTTATAGCCTATTCTCACCGAATAAAGAAGGCATTCTTCTGAGCTTGAACTTTAACGTGCAGGGGTAATTTCTAGTAAAAAAAACCACATCAGCTGTTACATATATCATCTGTAAACACTATTCTAATACACTTGGTTTTTCCCACACTGATCCAGCTATTAACAGTGTACAGTACGTGCATTTTAGTTGTATTTATTTTAGCCAAATATTTTATTTCTATGCACTATTTTTACCATAACCTCTGATCCAGTAAAGGGCTGTAATGTGCCTGGAGCCGATCCCAGGAAAAGCAGGGTACTGTACACCCTCAATGAGAAGGCCTTTTTGTTTTTTAAGTTGAATTAATGTATTATTTATTTATGTACACTTAATTAAGCAGAATAACACTGCACCACATGTTAAAAATAATTCTCTAATTACTGGTAATTCCATTTTACATTGCAAGCCAGATTCTATCATCTAATTTGGTATTTGACACAAGATCATTTTCAGGCAGCACAATTAGAGTTCACTTCAGTAGTATAGAATAGTATACATGAGTATAGCATAATATAGAAGTCATTGTACGACTGAAAAATCTGTGGCACTGAAAGATCTCAATAATGTGAACAAAAGTAAACACGCCTTCGCTATGAAACATAAAATACATGTTTCAATACAGACCTCCATGCTGACCATTCAGCAGCCTTAATTGCAGACTGGACCAGCTCGCCATTTCTCCATCACCTCATTTAAGCATCGCGTTCCTCATCTAGGCCGACCTCAGCAGTACTTTGAAGGCCGTGACGGGCGGGGACACCAAACGTTTTTTTCCATGACATTTTTAGTTTGAAACTGCAGGTGGAGAGGGGAGTATTTCTCCTGCATTTATCTGAGGTGTGGCCTGTTAATGCAAGAGCCGGTCCACAGTTATGCCATCCAATGTTCTCTTTATCTGTTCATGCACCACAAAACATCCATCCATCCATCCATCCATTCCAGGCAGCAAAGGGCACAAGGCAGGGAAACACCCCGGACAATACTGATATTACCGCGAGTGTCACTATCATAGACTGCATGTTCCACTTCAAAATACTTTTAGAAATAATTGATGTCATATTGCTGACAATGCTGCAACGGAGAGCACTCCATGTAAAGAGTGAGGGTCCTGGGAAAGAGTGACATAAGTGAGCCACAACGATGTCCATGGAACTAAACTCTATAGTGCTAAACAGGCAAAACGCTGTCATTCATTTCTGCTCCTTCAGTGGCCAATTAGGACACCAGGCACTGTATGACTAGTCCCCTTCCCCGCTTCATTCCATTCACCTTCCCTACGATAAGAATATTAAACCCTTAATATCATGGCCGGAACAGTTTTCACCCAAATGAACTATTTCAAGAGGCAGTATGAGATGAATCCTTGCTGCTTTTAATGGGACACATCGAACAACATTGACCTATAAGTGATGCACAATTGGGATAATAGACTTTATTTTCTGCTGCTCAATCCTCCTATTTTTTTTCTGTGGCTCCAGTAAAGAGCATGCACATGTAATTTAGGGAAGAATACGCATCACACCATCAAAATGGTAGAGCACGTGAGTGCCAGTACAATTTATCAAAAGTTGGAGGGGTGAACATGAAAAAGTTCTAAGAAATCAAGCACCAGATGTAAACTTTCTATATTCTGAAATAGTATACTTTTACTTAAAAAGGCACTTTACTAATGACATTAAATGTGCTGTTTCCCTCCTAATTAAATCCCAACATAATACAGTAGAAGCTTGGAACTCAAATACCTCTTAATTCGACCAGTTCAGACATCGCATTGGTCTGCCCCATTTTTTTCAACTTGTACTTTGACCAAAATCTTGAAACAAGACCACTCCTGGTAGAACATTTATGGGTCAAGACACGTTCGACGTTGGAATACGAACCTCAAATGTGTCTGTTGAAAAAAATCTAGCAGCAATTCATCCAAAAACTCAGAACGCGACAAAATAAAACAGACATGCTAAAACCTGTACAAATCAAGATGTGTTTCGGATGGGCTGACAGAAAGGCAAACGGACCTACTGTGATGCTGATGCCTGTGAATCGTTCTTGGAATCGCGGTATCGAGTTTGACGTGCGAAAGCTGTGTTCCTGTGTTTGATGTGAATTTTTGTGCTTCAGCTACAGCACATTTAGTGACACAGTAATCATGCCACGTAAGAAAGTGAGCAGTGATAGCAGCAAACCAAAGAGGAAAGCAGTGAGAGTAACTGTAGAACTTTAAAAGGAATTATAGTGAGACTTGAAGCTGGTGCAGATGTGCCCGCTCTCGCTTCGGAGTGTGGGATTGTCATTTATTTCATGTTTATTGCCTTTGTATGTCTGACTTTTCATGTGTGTATTAGTTTTATACTGATTGCTAATGCTTTTTATCACTAGTTAGGTAGGTAGGTAAGTTTAAACCGACAATCATTTGGGGTCTGGAACAGATTAAATTCATTTACATTATTTCTTATGGGGAAATTCTATTTGGACCTCGACCAAATCGCAACTCGACCAGCCTTCTGGAAGGGATTAAGTTTGTGTTCCAAGGTACCACTGTATTTCATTTCTTTTTAAAATACTGTTAAGTATCTCTTTGGGACATTTGTCTCAAGGGACACAAGGTACACACCAACAATGCCTGTATTAGACACACAGACACACATATTCATATCTTTATGAGGACTCTCCATTAAAAATCAATGACAACCTTAAGTACCGGGATACTGGGATGAGCAGGTAGAGGTTAGTATACTGGCATTTGACAGATTCAGAATTTTTTTTGTTTTTTACATAAACATTTTCACTGATGTCTGTGCAACTTCATAAGGACTAGTTAGTTTTGATGCAAGTATGTGTGTGCGCGTGTGTGCATGCGTGTGTGTGCGTGCGTGTGTGTGTTCAAGTTTCAAAGTACCACTGTACCCAAAACTACAACTTCCTGTCTACCATTGGCAATAACTACTGCTGCACTTAGCACTAATATGGCTTGTCTAGAAAGTGTATGCCAAGAGATACTCCACAGGCTCTATTTTAATGATCTAACGCAAAGCATAACTAACAGTTATGGGCGTGTCCAAATCCATCTCGCTATTTTTTGTTGGAAAAACAAGACTATTCAGAGGCGTGAAAGCAACAAACCAATAAAAATGGCACATCATAAAAAAGTCGCATTTTATTTCTAATGTTGTGTGTGTGTGTGTGTGTGTGTGTGTGTGTGCATTGCGCTGTTATGACATGAAATTATTGTGCGTTATACCGCGAGAGAAGTGGAAATTAATCACATGTAGGTTATTATACATGGTAAATGTCTCAGTAGCGTGGATCTGCACCGCTACTACAACTGCCACGCGTACTGCTTCATACGGCGAATGCGTACTTGTGTACCAGTCGTGCAACCATGCTGGGGAGGGGGATGAAAGGTCAACTGCTTTCAAAGAGGGGGCACAACAGAACTTTAAGTACCACTGACCGAAGCCTTACGGGGTGACGCAGGCGTGGGATGAGGTAGAGGCGAGTGTGTCCTCGTTTCCTGGCACCAGATCATCCACAAGGCGCCGAAAGACGAATAATTACGTCAGGAGACGGAGAAAACAGAAGCTCGCTGCTGAACGAGATCAGCGACTGCGAACGGGCACTTAATTAT